>JANIJG010009802.1:81883-93365 GCA_024611175.1 Megaceryle torquata
CCTGCGCTGCTGGGCCCCCTGCTCTGGGTGACCCTGCTGGGTGGAGCAGGGGGGTGGCACCAGAGCATCTCCAGAGAGCCCTTCCAAACCCCACCGTGCTGGGATTCTGCAATCCACACAGTGACCAGTAACACAGCTTTGAAATACTGTCTACAAACACCAAGCTGCTGTATTTTCTGACTGCTAATTTTATTTTTTTTCCCTTCAGTTATTACCTATCATATTATTGTTCTTCCAAGGGTCTTCTGAGCCTCATTAGTATCATTACCTCCTACCTCTTTCTTCTTTTCCAATACTGACTCCAGTAGGGAACCACATTCTGCAGTTCAACATGTGTCACCATAACACTGGGTATAACTGACATGCTCATATTTAATTTATTCCTAAGAGGAGGCTATAAATGGAAAATGCATTTTGGCCTAAGGAACTGTGGGTTCTGTGCTCTTTAGCTGTTGCTGTTATTTGTCTAAGTGATGTCACCTGAGGAAAGAAGTTAAATCTGTTTGCCCATTAAGGTGCACCTCGTGAGAGCGGGTCATTTACTCGCCTCATGAATCCTACCTTGTTTGAGCCATGGCATTGCTGACATTCATGAAACTGAAATTCACCAGTGAGGTTCTGAAGTTATTTTTATGTTGTAAATTGGGTATTCTAAAGGATTACATCCACAAGAGAAATTATTCTCTGTGTGACATCGTTCGGCTTGATACATGAATCTCATCACTTCAGAGCCTTGGGAAATTAACAGCCTGTAATTACGGTTCTTTCAGCTAAACCACATCGAGCTGCAGGATCTGGCAGAGAACTCCTTCCTGGGGGAGCAAGCTGAAGTAGAGGTCACCCCCTTTCCTCTGCACAGCGCCGCAGCTCTAACATACACCTCCAACGGTGAGACCTTATCTCTTAGGCCTGACTACACAACACGCTGCACTCGCAGCATGAAAATCCCACCTTGGTTTTTCAGGGCCAAGGACTAAAAGCAAAAGGCTCCTGTGCTGTGGGAATGAGCTAGGTCTCCTGCTTTGGGAAAAATGTCATCACCTCACTGGCCCACTGTACACGTGCTTGTCTCTGGGGTGATGTGAATGAAGTCCAAAAATGCAGTAACCCTGTCCTCAATCCACGCCCTCCGGTCACCTCTCATCAACATGCGCTGTGACCATCCATCCACTGGCACCTCTGGCATTGCTGACGCCTGTCTCAGAGAACACGAACAGAACACTCGATTCTTTCACACTGGCTAATTATAAGATTTGGAAGAGCTTTCTTCAAAGTTGAGAGGCGTTTTCCAACTGAGGGAATGGTATTTATGGGGAACTTTACAAGGGGCAGGAAAGTCCATTTGTCAGAGTCTAGTCTTAGGCCTTACAACCTTTCCAAAATTACCTAAATGGAAACCTCACCTAACTTAAAATATATAGGCTGTGCAACCTACCTACAACCTGGCAGCTGGACTACCTGACCCAAAGCACTTCAGCAATTTCAAGACATGTACTGTAAAATAAAATCACCAGAAAGATTTTCTAGTTTTTCCTTTGGCTCTATCCCATATAGAAATTCAAGTTACAAAACTGGATTAGAATTTACCACATCCAAAGCAGGATTTGTAAGTGTCTGCTGTCTGCTTCCCTAGGTGCTGCTCCTGACTGCACTGCTCTTTATAACAGCGGCATGCGGTCCAGTGGTGTTTACACTATTAAGCCCAACGGCTCAGAAGCTTTCGATGTCTACTGTGAAATGAAATTTGGTAAGACAGCTGTGCTAGCAACAGTCTAATTTGTACCTAAGTAGTTTCTTTTAAGCCAAAAAAAAAAAAAAAAATCCCTCTGTCTCATCCCAAAGTACACCAAAATTCAGCACGAGTTATGTATCCTCCTGACTTCTCTTACTGGCCTGTCTCTGCTCCGAGATCAGGTTTCCCCTATCCTAAAGCCTCCTTAACACTGCTTTCATTCTTTACTCACCTTTTGTTTATACAGAGGAAAGGACTTTCAATCACATGACATAAATTAAGTACATTAAAAAAAAAAAAAAAAAACCAACAAAACCCCAAGCTTCTTTAGCTATAGATAATGAAAATGGCAATTCTAAATGCCATTATATTGCAACCATGAATGGCTTTTGCAAATAGAAATGAAGAGTAAGTAGTAAATACCTTAGTAAAATTTAGTTTCATTAATAAGGGTTATTTTTGAGATTTGGCTATAGCAAACCAACCCAAAGAGGCAAGTCCTGGAGACAGGATTCCTCTATCACACCTGGGAGAGGCAGAACAGTCAGGACCAGAATGCACAGCACCTACCCAAACCCTATCTTTGCAAGAAACCCCTCTGTCTGTTCCTTTTGCTACTGCCCAGTTTGTCCAGTTCACCATTCCCTTTTTTTTTTTTTTTTTCACCTCAGAATGCAAAATCCTGCAGTGCTGCTCTGTGCACGGTCCCTTTGCCACAGCCACCTGGAGAGCCTGGGAACACACCGGGGCAAATGTGGCAGGGCCGTGTCATTTGTTTGATGTGTAAACAGAATGGCAAGGGGTTGCCCTCTGCAAAAAGCTCCTTTGCTTACATTTGCTGAAACTGGTAAAACGAGGGTGTCATGACCTGGTCAGGAGAAAGCCCCCACCACAGCCCTACTGGGGGCACGGCCTCCAGCACTTCCTACCTTCTGTGGAGTTCCAGTCCCCGCAGTCAAGCGCTATCAGTGGAGGAAGTTTGACAACCTGATCAAACGTCTGGATTATTTCATATCTCTTTTTTATCATTTTCTCTATGTTTGTGTCTCCCAGCCCTCACAAACAAATGAAACCCAGTTAAGGCAGCTTAACAAAGTAAGTCCAGTGAGCTGAGTCACCACAAGTGTGGCAGAGGACACTTGAATGGTTCTGTTCAGCCGTGCTCACTTGAATTTCTTTCATGAAGATTTGGGCTAACCCATTCTACCTCAAAACTGGAGCACCCATGAGCATACTCGTGGACAGCTAATAAGGCCAAGGCCAAGGCCAAGATGAGTCGGGCACCTGCTCTCCGTACAGCCAAGAGGCCGTACAACTCAGGACAGTGCACTCTGCTCTGTTACAAAATGAAGAGTAAGTCAGACTCACGTGGAGCCACCTTTAATGCAAACCCATTTTCCTCTTCACCGTGGCGGAGAGCAAGCTCATGGAGGGCGGCCGCCGCAGTGCTGTCTGTAGGTCAGCAGCTCATGGCCTCAGTTACTTTCCATCTTCTCTCCTGTGCTTTAAACAACTAAGCCAGGCTAAGTTGTGACTTATCTCCCCCTCCATTCGCAGGCAGCTCCTGGACTGTAATCCAGAACAGAGTGGATGGATCACTAGATTTCAACCAAACCTGGGATGCCTACACAAATGGTTTTGGTGACCTCCATGGTAAAAATGCCCTTTTTTGTGTCTTTTGTTTGTATCAGTTGATTTGAGAAGCTGAATTTTCCTGCTGAAAGGTGTTCAGATGAGAGCAGACAAAACCTGCAATCGAACCTGAACAGCTCACCCAATTAGTAGAACACCAGAGAGTGGGTACCAGGAAACATAACCCAGTAGAATTCTCAGAGATGCACCTTCAAATATGTGTTTAGAATCAAGGCCAGAAGGCTTTCAGAGCTACTTTAATTAGTGAGGTTTTACTATTTAGAAAAGCACCTCCCAAAGCCTTTAAAATATACAGAAATGCAAAACCTCGCCAAGTTGCTGTTCCTACTTTCTCTAACCTTTCTGGCAATCCTGTTTCCCTTAAAACCACCAGACCATTTTTTCCACCCTCAAGAGAGCCCGAGGCTGCCTGTGCTCCCCTGCACCAGCACCTCCAGCTTCTCCCAGTGGCCAATCCCCATCATGGCTGGATAGGGTGAGGAAACACCTACGTTCCCCTGTTAATCATCAACTCCAAGTAACCTGAAGCACCAAGTGCTGCCCAACAGCTGCCCCATTTTTCCTGTTTTTCTCGTACAATGAGAGGAGTCTAAATTTGTTTAGAAAAGGTTTTGACTTTCTAGGCATAGCACAACGTGGGCAGCAATACTGACTTACTTCCACCTCTTTTACAATAAAGAGCTGCCACATCTCAACCTTTCCCACAGTAGCTCACAACTGAAGTAGACTTTTACCTCCATAGTTTGTGCTATCACGTTGAATGCTGCAGCTGCTCCTTGACTGGTCTCCAATTCCCACATACTACACCAAACCAAAGCCACGTCTTTTCAGACTCGGAGAGGTTTTGCAGAGGACTGCACCACTTGCAGCTATGTCCCACTCAGTTCTATGCTGCATATTCTAAGGTGATAAAATCTAACAGGCTACTGCTCCTCACCTGTAAATTGTGGGAGTATTTGACTCAACCATCTCGTCTTCTATTACTTTAAATGCCACCTGCATGTATGGCACTGCTTCAGCTACGGTATTTCTACCTGCGGC
This sequence comes from Megaceryle torquata, assembly GCA_024611175.1. Taxonomy (NCBI): domain Eukaryota; kingdom Metazoa; phylum Chordata; class Aves; order Coraciiformes; family Cerylidae; genus Megaceryle; species Megaceryle torquata. The sequence continues at coordinate 86,310 of JANIJG010009802.1, forward strand.
AACTGCCATTGTGCACTGCTACCGGCAGCGCCGATCACGAGCTACTTAATGAATCTAATTTATGAAACTAATTAAAGTAATTATCAGGAATTCTATCAAAAGAAAAAAACTCTGAAGTTAAATTCACTTTGTACAGAAGGGTATCGAAAGCTCAGTTTAGTTCTGCAGCTCTTTTCCTTAAAAACTACAATTGCAATTAGGTTTTATGTATGTCATTTGCTCCATTTGTCACACAGTTCCAATTACACGCGTTTTAAATGTCTTGAGCTCCCTCTCAGTTTCGCAAGAGGTGGGAAAGTTGAGAGAGAAGCTCCAGCTCATTTATATCTCTTGCTTTTATTGATCACCGGTGTGCAATTAAGAAGAGGTAAACAAAAGGAATGTAGCAGGAGACCTCTGAAAAGATCAACAGTCCCCAGGACTCGTATTATTGATTTAATTAAAGCAATGAATAAATCCTTTTAAATACTATATTTTCATACCTACTACCCGCAGGTTATCTGTAAAAACAAATTTAACGGCAGCGTGAGAGATACGGGGCTTTAGGGAAACTTTGTCACATAACCCCTTCCCCACTAACTCTCTGTCCCCTGACCCTCACCTCTGACATCTCTTGATTCTGACATCGCACAGCTCATCTGAACACATTTTCAAACGCTGCTGTTTTAAAGGCGAGAGAGCTATCCAAAGTACGGGCTGGAGATCTGAAAAACACAGCATGTTCACACCTCCTTCTGTATTAACAGCATCTATTTACTACAACTTTGCAGAGGAATTCTGGCTGGGCCTCAACAAGACCCATTCCATTACCAACCAAGGGGACTACATCTTACGGATCGAGCTGCAGGACTGGAAAGATAACAAGCGTTACATCCAGTACACATTCAGCTTGGGCGGCCCCGACACGGACTACACGCTGCAGCTTTCACGGATCTCCGGCAGCATCCCCAACGCCCTGCCAGAGCAGACAGAACTGCGGTTCTCAACTGCAGACCATGACGTGGACATCATAAATGAGTTCAACTGTCCAGAAAACTACCTAGGTACCAGTATGCAGAGTCCATTAACACATCTTTGTTCCACAAAGGACGGTGGTATGCTTTATTGGGTAGTTACTGGTACAAGCCTGGCTTTAGGTACAGAACAGAGAGGGTAGCAACATCTTTCCACTTGCAGACCAGGGCAGAAGATGATGGTTTTTTGTAGCAGAGTCCTACTACAAGGCATCACCTTTCTGTTTTATAGATAGGTAGAACTAAAGCGTAGCGAGGCTGCACAAATGACGAGCACTGGAAGCAGAAGCAGCAGCACAGGGTGAAATAAAACCCCAGGATGAGATTCTGAGCTATGAAGTAAAGGGCAGTTCTTCCTCTGATGCCTGGTCTAGGTCAGATTGTTTAATTCCTTGCAAGAAACACAGAAGACAAACTGACTCAACTCTATTTTGACTAGAACTCAAAAGTTGAGTGTTGATGAGTTTTGATTCCAGATTTTAGCTGTTTGTCAAGGACATGTGCTACAATCAGTCTCAAGCGTGCACAAGAGATGCAAGGCTGAAGACATTTCTCCTTAAAGATAACTTAGATAAAGGATTCCTAATTCTCAATTCTATGAGGCTTTTACGTTTTGCCAGTTTATAGCAAAAAGCAAACAATTGAAAAAGCTGTTAATGATTAAACCACAGGATCCAGAACTGCCCTCCAGACACCTACTTCATGCAACAAACATTTTGCACAGCATTCCAGGCTTCAAAATTGTTCACGTCTGAAACGCCGAGAGCGTTACTCAGCTCTGGTGATCATAAAGCAGATGGCCAATGACTTCCAAAAAGCTACACTTTCATATTTATCACAGAGTCACTGCCAGACCCCTGCATACAGAATTGGGCTTATCATTTGAGATCATGCTTAAGGACACTAGCCAATAACAAAGAGAACTTGTTAACTAAAGGCTCTTCAGCCTCCCGTAGATTTAACTCTTTGTACCCGAGAAAAATATCAGCAAAGAAGAAAGTCAGTTGTAGAGGGTGAGAGGAAACATGGGAATGTGGAGTTAACTTCCTAAGTGTCCCAATCCAGGGGCAGCATTTGCCTGTGCAGTTTTCTATGCACCACTACTTCTACATGAAGTGGACCGTAACGGGGAGGACAACGTCTTTATACTGGCCCTCAACTTGCAAGTCTAAGGGGGTGTAATGTACAAGCACCATCTCATCTGGGGACACTGGGTAATTGTCACTTCTGCTGGAGCTGGTCTAAAGAAGATTTATGATGCAATCAGGAGCTGTCTACTCTGTGCACAATAGGTTAGGGTCCAGCTGACACTGACTGACATTACAATATTTTTCCTCAGGAGGCTGGTGGCACAGTGAGTGTGAAGAAACCAATCTGAATGGGAAATACGTTGCACCAAGGTCGAGAGGGAGACTAGACAGAAGAAAAGGCTTGTACTGGAAGCCTAAGAAAGGAAGATACTACTTGCTCAAGTCAACCAAAATAATGATACACCCAACAGACTTAAAAAGCTTTCACTGAATGCTTAACATGATGCATTTTGATTCAGAACATATAAACTGAACATTCCTACACCAAAGAAGCTCATGTTATGTTTAATAGCACATCTAAACCCATACCCTGTATGGTGTCCTCTCCAATACATAAAACCCGATGGTCTTAACAGTGTTTGGTGAGTATTCCCACTCCCTCTAGCCCAATGACAATGTGCTGTAACTTTCAGGGAGCTTTTACCTCCCCAGGATGAGACTTAACGCCCAGAAATCAACCACCTACTCGTGTATTAGATAATATTCCTTGGGGGAATGGGTTCTCAGAGCTGTTGAATTTCTTTCTGGGTTGCGCAGCAGGGAACATAAATGTGTTTCAGTAAACAAAGGGCTGGCAAAGAATCACAGAATGAAGAAGACATTTAAGTATTAACCTACTGGAGGGGGGAAATTCAGTTTTGTAAAGCAATTAATTTAATGTTTGTCTCACATTACTGTTGGGGAATGGTTCTATAAGCAAACGGAAGATGGGCAATACCCCGTTTTAGGGTTCCCTGTATTTCCAGACACATTTTCAGCAGCTATCAATGTGCACACAGACATCGAGTAAGCCAGAGCACAGGCCTCATCTTTTAGATACCATACTCTGAAGAACAACTTAAGCACTACACTTTCTTTCCTGAAAGTTGAGAGCTAAGCTTCAAAACGTACTGAAATGAGCTAGAGATCTTTTCTTCTTGTTCGATATGGAACCACAGCCATCCCTTTTCGTACACCTAAGAAACTAACCAAAAGAGCAAGCAAGCACACATCAAAACACCTTTCAGATAGGCAACGGTTGCCTGTGGGGCAACTCCAACGGAGTCAATGGTACCAACCAACCCTGTAGGGACAGCCTATGTGACAGTGTTGGCTCTACAGCAGGACTGTTGACATGCTTTGTGATGGGCGGCCGTGGGAGTGTTGATTGACAAAAACCCCCAATTCTGTAGTTAGACTGAGTCATATTGACTCGTACACCTTACCTAACCCCTGTACATACGGATTTTTTATCTCAACATTTGCAACCATACAGAAAATGGTTTTAAATTGTGACTCGTCACAGTGAAACAACTGTGACTAGAATGTGTTAATTACAGAAAAACAGAAAAAATAATTTCACCTCTCATGGACTTATTAAAAAGAAGAGATCACACAGTGCTGCTTATTTGTACTGGTGTATTGTAATGTTTAACTCCAACCTCTAAAAATGAATAGATAAATAAACAAATAAAACTAGAAAATACATGAGATATGGAACTTGACTAAAGTCTTTCTTTTAAGCTTTGGTTTGTAAAAACCTGGTTTGTATTTATCCAACTTCTACAACAAGAACCATCAGATTTGGTAAGTAAATTGGTGAAATTACTCAGCTGAAGATGATTCTCCTCAGACGTGTAATGTTTTCAAAGATACCATGTAAAAACTTTAAATTAATTGTGGTCCATAATGAAATCTGCTCCCCGCCTGGGCTTAGTGATAGAAAGGTTACTGTCTTCCAGGATACTTTAGAATTTCTTAGCTTCCAGATCTTCAGATTTTTTTCAAGCATTGTAAACAGAGAAATCAAAATGGAAATATGAACCAAGAGATTCCACATTTTCTTCATTTTTACCCCCTGCTTTAAAGAAAAAACTCACTGCAAGTGTCAGGAAGTAATAAAAACAGTAAAAGGATGATGACTTTTCTAGATGGACAAAGAAAAAAACCAAGCCTATATAAACCAGAAAAGAATTCAACTAAATTTCACTGTCAGTTTTGTGAAATGGAGAAACCTCTCTCCGCAGTGTTCACAGCCAAGTTTTATGCAAATGTTTGTCCCTTCACAACTGTGTATTTTCTACTGTGTCAATCCAGACCCTTTTTGTGCCTCTGGCACAGCGGATCTACTGATAGAGCAAGTTTTGCAACAAACCAGTTGATAAGGTAGGAATTTCGAGACTTGCAAGTCTCAGGCCCTGAAATGTGAAACAGATTTCAAAACTCTAACCTGTATGTGGTATTTGGAACGTAGACATCCCTGGCAGGAAACTCCAGGATTTCTCTTGTAGGTCTAACTCTGCTGTCTGGGTAAAGTTTGACTTGAAGCAACTCTGGAGTTAGACAGTAATGAGGATTCTCTGGGGCTGGAGATATGTCTATCTTTAATTGAGCTGTAAGAAGAAAATAATTTTATTACAATAAATAGAAGTTAATTTAAAACCAAAAGCATACTCATGCTTTGTTTCTTCAGGTTAATATTCTATATATTAAGTCCACAAATAAACAAATACTAAATTACAGTCAAATTGGATTTGTTAAAAGAAAATAACAGTGACTCAAACTGCTATCTAGGGCAGCTGGGGTAGCAGATAAGAAGAACAAACGGGAAAGATGCATCTTAACAAGTCCCAAATGCTGTTTTCATAGGCAAGCTGGGGAAATACAATCTAGATAACGCTACTGCGAGACCCAACTATTGTTACAAACAATACTCAAAGTCTTATCAGGAATCTGGCCAATCAAACTGGAAGGATACACGTGTAAGACACTGGAGACAAATTCATCAGTACTTGGCATGAGGTCTTAGGAGGAGCAGCAAAACCAGTTTAGAGCTTGTGCTTGTAGAAAAGCACGGACAGACTGAAGAATTGCTAGCAGAGACTGACAGGCAATTTTAACATCACAACCTTTGAGGAAAGGTTGAAAAATACCTGAGATTGGTCAGGCTACAAAACAAAGGCAAATAAGAGCAAACTAATAACAGTATTCAAGTACTTGAAAGGTTGTGATAACTGCCCTGAGGGCACAACAGACCATAATCAGATTAATCTGCAGCAAGGTAATTTTGCAAAGTTTTCTTAATACCTAACCTCACTACAAGGCCAGCTGAGTGCTGGGAGAGATGATCTAGGGAAGTGGTAGGATTGCTGTCACTGGGGATTTTTTAAGAACAGGTTAAGTAAATATTGTCAGGAATAGCACAGGTCAGGGACCAGGGATGTTTCACGGCTGGTGTGCCAGCGTTTTCATTTCCCTTTCTCAAACAGAGGTGGAGTCTGTTCCTATTAACCAAGTGGGAGCCAGGAGAGAGAGCGAGCTAGAGAGTGGTATTTCACTCAGGAAAATACAGGGTCCTGTTGGGACCCGATGGGTTTAGGGCTTTGGGTTTTGCATCCTCTTCTCACAGACACTGTTCTCAGAGGGACAGGAGCTGCATGTGCACAGGTACCAGTGAAAACCCTGCCAAAATGCCATCTTTAGTGCTCCTGGTCTACCAGGGACTGTTACTGATGATGACTTTGGGGTTCTTCCATCTGTTCACCTACAAGAACTGGGGGGCAACTGGGAAGGACTAACCAAATACCTTAAAAAATGTGAGCTAAAAAGATCTGGTTCGATACCTGTGATAGGTCTCAATCTCCTTAACACCGACGAAGGCCGTCGCATGTCAGCAAGGAACTTGTACAAATCTTCATCGCTCAGGCGATCACCCTCCTGATGGAAGTTGGGAAGAAGTGGTTATCCACACAACCCTCAGGATTGCGAGAGAATTAATAAGCCATCTAACACGACAAGCCTCTTTCCTCTGGTCTCAAAATGTCCCTTCCCAGAACAAGGTGTTAACATTACCATGCTAAATTACAGTTCATTTCTCCATCCTTTTTCCGTCCTTTTTTTCTCTTATTAATCACCGTGACAGCTGCAGGAACTTCTCATTGAAAACCTTTTTTCTCCCCATCAATATTATCTTTTTCAAAACTGGAAATGGCTATTAAAAGATCTCCCCAAAATACCCAATTTTTGGCAAGTATAATAGTTTGAAAAAGTATCTGTCGCTCACGTTGTGATCCTCACTCCTTCTCCTCTGCCTTTTCTTTGGTGTGAGTCTGAAAGAGCCTTAATTTTCAGGAGAAGAATTAAGGAAGGGTGGGAAGTGGAAGGAGTGCGTTGTCAGTGTTCCTTGTGCCACATTCTGGTAGCTCAGAATCTTGTTAATTTTGGAAACATTATGGAAAATGTGACTGTGCCACCTTCTAACTATCCAAAAGCAGAGGGTAGCTGATGATAAAAGTAATAAATCACAGTATGAAAAAAGAAGGAAATGGAAGGAGAGAGATGCTGGGTAGTATTCAATGGGAGAAAGAAGAAGGGAGGATAGAAAGTAGAAGATGAATCAGAAACTTAAAATCTTAAATCAACATTGGGAAGTTTTTAAAGCAGAAATCAATAAGATAAGCTGTTTCAAAGCTGTCAAGTGCAAGTGAATAAATAGATGCTTTTGTAAATCATTACTAACTTAGTGACCAGGGTTGTACTGGTGTATATTGCAGAGCACGGGCAGTGGGGTGGCTGCAGTAGCAACTACCCAATCATTGAATAGTTTTGGCCAGAAGGGAAGTTTAAGATCATGGAGTCCAACCATTAACCCAGCACTGCCAGGGCACCACTGACCCTTGGCCCTCAGCACCACAGGGGGCTTGGAAACCCCTCCAGGGATCACGGGGACTCCACCCCTGCCCTGGGCAGCCTGG
>JANIJG010009802.1:93988-107338 GCA_024611175.1 Megaceryle torquata
TGTGACAGGCGCAGAGGGAATGGCTGGAAGCTGTGCCAGGGCAGGTTTAGGCTGGATATGAGGAAACATTTCTTCACTGAAAGGTGAAGATTCTCAAACTTTGGAATGGTCTGCCCAGGGCAGCGGTGGAGTTGCCATCCCTGGAGGCATTTGAATGGTGTGTGGACCTGGTGCTCAGGGACCTGGTTTAGTGGTGAGCCTGCAGTGTTGGGTCAAAGGTTGAACTAGATGATCTTGAAGGTCTCTTCCAACCAAAGACATTCTGTGAAATGAAAGGACACAAACTGTGTCACCAGGACCCCAGAAATGCCATTGAGAGGGCCCAGTTTCAGTCACACCGAGTTTCATCAAAGCACCGAGCACCGGAGGCATGAGTTTCCACCAGTATAACTTCATGCCCCTGATGACAATTCTCCTTATTTACACTACTGTAATTAAGAGCAGACTTTGGATGGCTACCCACAGTGAAAGTGGCACGTAACCAAAAAATTAAAAAAAAAAAAAAAAAAAAATTATAACAGGCCTAACCAACTTTTTTTTTTTTTCCTTTGGATTCCCAATGATTGAGAAATCAGGGCAAAAACCATCTGGTTGTACACTCTTTAATTCCCTTTTTATACACAAAGGTGACATTGAAATAACACTTTTCCTTAATTGGAAATGGAATTAAGGAAATCTGAGAAAAAAATTAAAAGTCTGACCCCATCTTTCTGACAGACCCCTCAAAGAACTGAAAGGCCCCCAGGTGGTCTCCCCGGAGCCTTCTCCTCTGCAGGCTGAACCCCCCCAGCTCTCCCAGCCTGGCTCCCAGCAGAGGGGTTCCAGCCCTCCCAGCATTGCTGGGGCTCCTCTGGCCCTGCTCCAACATAAAAACCCCACTGCAGCTGTTCAAAGATACCCCGTGGTCAGGGAACGGACACTGCACACACTGCAAGCATCACCAATTAATCACTCAAGCCTAAACCCACTTCACATGATCGAATCACTCTGCCCAAGGAGCAACTCCTTAATTAGAGAGCTTCATACAATACCTGTTTAAAGAAGTTTGTCACTGTCAAAGTAGCTGGTCTAAAACTGGTCAAATTGCAAGCCTCATCCCCACTCGTGGTTCTCTCCAGTGAGCGCCTCCCAACAATGCTGGAGTTCCGCCTCTCCGACCACGATCCTTTACGTTCTTCAAGAAATAGAAATAAAAAGAGGGAGGAATTTAAAATAAAATAAAATAATACAAGAAGAAAAACAATAGTCCAAGAGCCTACTTTTGTTCCACCCAGGAATTTCTACATGAGAAGATAGGTGCTGCATTTGGAAATTATACAATAAGTGTGATCCAAGAGGTGGTTATGCCAAGACAATCACACTCCTGAGGCATCAGGAGGCTGTGAAGCACAGCTGACTACTGCTCCTCTCACAGCAACCTCACCCCAGTGCCTTGCTGCTATTATAAAAGTCTTCATCACGCAGAGATTTATGTATTTCTCTTGCTCTGAAAGATGATGAAGTTGGCAGTTTTGGGGATGCTGAAGAGCAGTTTCAGATGAGCTATGTGGTTCACAAAGATTAATCCACTCCTTTGGAAAATGTTCATCAGCCTGTAACGCTCTCTCGGTCTTAGAAGCCTGGTTTTAAATAATATAACAGATGGTTTGCTTGTAAAATCCTTGAAAAGACAAATCCATTTGTTATCATGGACTTTTGTTTTCTTTCAACCATGACCCAAGACTATCCAAAGGCTTAGGGCAGGGGGAGGAACGTGGTAAAAGGAGCAAGGGCAGCTACAGGGCACAAATCAAGACTTGAGTGAACTCCGTCTGCGGCGCCGGACCCTTGCGCGGGCGCCGGGTACCGCACCTCCTGTGCCGACTTCGACTTCTGTGGAATCTCTTTCCAAACTTCCAGCACTGCTGACGATGTTCATTAAATGAATGGCTGTCCAGGCGAAAGGCATCCGATACTTGCCCAGCCTTTGGCAAAACTGTTCTGCCTGACATTTCAGTTTTTCCAACTTTTCCTTATTCTGTGAAGAAAACAGTCAATCCAAGAGATTAAAAGGGAGAGGGAGAGGAATAAAGGTTCATTTAGCAAAATCAGGAAGTAAAAATGGTATCTTTTCTAACTTTGCAATCATTTTGTGCTTCAACAGCACCTTCTAGGGGAGGATCACTAAGCACTATGGGAAAGGATTTCTGCTGCCACCAGGCCCACAGTGCCAGACACTCAGAGCAGCTGCCTTCATGCTCTTAAGCCTCCTGAAGAGCCTGAAAAATCCCAGTAAGCTCATCTGCCCACTGTTCTTTCAAGGAGAAAATTTGAAATTTTAATTTCTGAATTAAATTCAGAATTTTGAATTTAAAATTCTGAATTTTACTCTCTGTAGTCTGAAACCACCTTGCTGAATTTTACTCTCTGTAGTCTGAAACCACCTTGCTTAGTGTGATTTTATGCAGCAGGTGCTCAGATCATCTGGAGTTGTACAGGAAACTGAAAGCATGCCTCAGATAAGCAGCACTATGCTCATTTTCTTGAGGGGTAAAAAAAAAGGCAATAACAAATGGCTTTTCAATAATTCTGCGTATTAAAAAGAGCAATTTTCTGTTTAGAAAGGTTGTTACCTACAGGCCTTTAAGAAGTCTCCAGAAAGGGGCTGGATAACAACAGAGCACACTCTGGTGCTCACGTTCTTCTAGTTCAGGATAAGCTTTGTGTGCTTTGCTAGGAAGAAGATCTTGAAAAAAAAATAATCACCTTTTCACCTACACTCCCAAGCATCCTGCACGTGTCAAATTATTGATCACAGACAACATAGGTTTTTTCACTTTTGTTATCCAAGGTGAAAAAGATCCTTTTCTCCTACTATGGTGCAGCAAAAAAACAGAAATAGACAAAAACCATGAACACCTTCAGCTAAAAATAATTTAGAAAGGCAAAGCTTCATTAGTTTGCTTGAAACTAACTAAAGCCAAACTAAAAACAATGAAAGCCTCCGATGACAAGAAGGGCTGGCATCTCTGTTTTGCCCTTCATCCAGTCCTCACTATTACCTTTTGATCTTCACTTGGCTCAACCCAATAGTACAAGGAATTAGGAATCACTCCTGAGACCCAGGAGCCACAGAAGGAAAGACAGAACCAGTCAAATCAGGGCAGGTCCATGTCCGTGTCCCCCACTTTACTGCAGAGGAATTAAATACTGCCCGAACTGTTGAAGGCAGGAATTAAAAGAACACTGCTATGGAAAAAAAAAAACAAACCCAAACTTAAGTATAAAAATGTAAAATGACCCCTACTATATGTAAAAAGAACAGCTTCATCCTGCTGTTGAGCGTGGCCTTTCTTTAGAGTATTAGGGAAAAGAAAAACCAGCAGAAAATGTCAGAAAAGAAGAACCAGAAATGCACCGCAATACGAAACCAGGCCTGAGAGAGAATCTGCTGTTAACACATTCCATCTGCTTTATAACCCTTCTAGAGGAAAGCAGAGGTATCGTGATGGGGTTGAGTTGCAGCAGCAATGGAAAAGTTGAAATTTTACTGCAAACTCACATCAAGGGCTGCCTTGACTTGACCCAGCTAGAAGCACAGAGCTGACCCTCGGGGACAGGGAATCACAGATGACTGAGCTTGATGGTAACCACACATCTCTCCTGTCAGCTACAAAAACTGATGACCTTTAACTATTCTACCCCAATAAGGCATCAAGATTCAAGGGTCTTTGACTCTTTTTTGGCCTTTAGAATTATACTAGATTCTTAATCAAAAAATGGAACCTTTTAATGACAGGAACAGTATCAGTGGTTGTTAAGTCCAAGGCAGAAGAAAGTCACTTAGGTTTAATTTGCTAATAACAAAATGGCCTAAAGCAGTGATTGCCAAATTTAATGGAAACATCGGAAAAAAAAAATAGATTCTTACCTTTGCAGCATCAGATTCTTTAAAAATCATATAAGGCTCTGCACACTCCCCAATATCTCCCTGCTGTAATACTTTTTCCAGCTGAAAAGGGAAAATGAACCATTATGAGGACACATATCCAGCAAGTACTGTGAAATTAAACAAACACTAGGCAGCAAAAACATTATTTCCAAAGAGTTAAAGCTTGATTTCCCTTTGTGAGTGTGGGAACAAGCACTGCACTCAAGTTGTCAGAACCATTAAGTTCCCAGATCTCCAGTTATAACTGAATCACAAGTGTAAAATATAGGTTCAAAGGGAACATACACCACTTTGGTTTGATCTGTTCTAGAGCCACTTGCAGCTCATTGTTAAGGTCTTACAGACAGTTTGCACCGTCTTCAGCATCATCATTTTCAGAATTCTGTTCTTTTTTTCAGTTCTCCAGACTAAGGACCTACTGCAGCAGCACAAAAAGGTGACTCAGATGTGCTCAGCTACAACAAAGTCTTATTTTAAATCAACGTGTCTGCAAATCAAGTAATGAACTAATGAAATAAATAGCTGAAGAGTGGATATCTGCTTCTGAAGTCTGAGTAAAACAAAACTATGAAAATTCACCCATCCATCTTATCCCTGACTACTTCCTTTTCACCATCATCAAAAAAAAAAAAAAAAAAAGTATCACCTAAACCACCAACTCCTCTTGGATCACTGGTTTTACAAGCACTAACGTGCAGTCACAAGCTCTTTCGGACAGTTCCCCACCTCATAAATATGGGGTTCTCTCTCCCTCAGATCTTGTAAAAATCAGAGGATTGAATATGTGTGCATAAGCAGAACAACATTTTTAGAAGGAATTCCAAAAGTCATACAAAAAACTGGCTATCAGAATATGCTCCAACACTACTGAAGGCCTTACTCTCACTTGGGGCTGTTATGTCACAAAGCCCTAATTCACTTTCGAAAGCTTATTCCTCCTCTAAGAACCCCATTATTCCTCATGTAAACTCATCTTTTTCATCTTACTCCTCATCTAAGTTCATGAAGACCTTGCACAAAGCTCAGTCAACAGGGTTCTCAAAACACTGCCCTTAGCCAGCAGGCTACATGGCCACTGAAAGCATGTGTTCAGCTCTTCAGCTCTGCTTGGTACAAAAGGATAATTTTTATGCAGAAACCAGCCAAAAAAAAAAACCCAAACCAATTCAAATGCCAGTCTGAACCAGGAACATTTGTGCACTCATTGAATCGAATGAAAGAAGAGAAAATAACTTTTCTCTTTGTATACTTTATTCCAGGAGGGACCAATGTGGCATTTTATTTCAGTTATGGATCTCACTCTCTTCACAATTCTTAAAGAGATTTGAAAAAAACTCTGTCTTAAGGGCATATATTGGTTTTGAAATGAGATTCAGATCAATACATATTTTCAAATCACTCATCTATCATCTTAAGGAGTCAGCACATTGTTTCACATGAAAACCAAGGTCAAGGCCCAGAAAGCTGCTCTGTATCAAGCAAACCTTTGTGCTCTTTTGTTTTTCAGGAATACAACAACGTGTATCTCCACTGAACTGTTTCTGTTCCAAAGGAACCGAAGGCATTAAATACGAAAGTCTGAGATGAAACAGAATTCTGTGGTGCCGGTGTTCACGCTTTTAAGAACAGGATTCTGCTCTCCCAATGGAAATAAGAAGTCAACGAGTCAGCCAGACTTGTTTAGATTTTATTTAAAATAGAAAACAATAGGCAATAACAATTTCAATCTCTCTGGTGTTTCTTACCTTTATTACCAGAAAGACATCTTGAGAGGGGTAAGTGATAGAAAAGATGGCAGATCTGGCCAGGGTGGAGATAGCAGCAGGGGGGACGTGTGGACGAAGCATTCCCTTCATTTGTTCAGAGTTTAAATCAAAGTAGAAATTTTCTGAAATCTAAGGAAGAAGTTGGGTAGTTTCATGCATTAGCTGTTCTTTTTAATTCTTCGTAAACATAGCAAAGAATGTCAAAACACAAGTGAAAAACCACCAACAGGGCCTCCTTTCAAACCATCCATAAAAATTTAAAATAAATAAATAAATGAATAGGGTCTTTTCACTAAAATCAAGGCAGGACAGTGGGAAAGGAGAAAGGAAACACAGCAAAACTATACACACTGCCCATAACACTTCCTCCAGCTCCTGCAAGGTATGGAGTTCCATCACAGGACTAGGAATTACTATTGCTATCTGAATTGAAAATACCAAAGTATCAAAAGAGAAAATGATCTTTAAGATCATTCCCAGAAAAAGAAGAAAAAAACACATCTTGAAAGACAGGCAGCAAGCTTTCCACGCTGAAACACCAAATCCTGTCTGCATATCAAGGCTTCAAAGCCAAAATGAATGCGAGCTGGTTATCAACACCAGAGGTCACTAAAGAACTTACTATGTGGGAGAACAAAAAATGGAGTAATGAGATGATAAAACTGGCTTATGAAATGTGATTTAAATATTAAACAAAGTTCACATAATATTCCACATACTCTCATCTACGTAACTTCAAACTCAATGCATTAAATTCAAGTCTTAAAGAGATAAATGTCAAAATGCATATTTTTAACATTTTTCTCTCTCCCACTGCTAATATCTGGAATCAGGAAAACTGAGAGACTCTTCAAATATTAAATACAGAACATAAATAGGGGAATAAATGTATTTTGCATTTCCTATAACATAGATCTTGAAAAGACTCCTCAGTTTTGTTTTGATTTTAACTCTTTTAGCACGTATGACTTTCTTCTGCATCATTAAAATGTTACTTGGATACACACCATGCTGCATCTCAAAGGAGATTAAGAAAGCCATAAAAACTTAATCTAAATAAAAGGTCTCAGTTACTTATATACTCCCTGGGGAAGAGACTTTTGAAAGCCAAGATTAGACAATATATATACTCTGATTTCAGGCACTCAGATATTAGATAATATTTTTATAAAAGTGGTTATACTTCAAGTGTTTTACTAAGCAGAACACAGTTCATGAAATACCTTCATCACTCTTCCAGCCACTAGTATGTCACTGTCCTCATAAAGCTTTGTTTCCAGAATTAATTCCTCTTTTTCTTTTTCTTTTTTTTGAAATGGAGGTTTGTAATGCTTCAGAGGAAATGTCATCACTCATTAAAAACCTACCTTTTTCTTTTCTTTAACGTCATATAAAGCCAAACTTGCAAAAATGGGCTCAATTTCTATTTCAAATCTTGAAAGAAAGAAACACATTTAGTCAGTTGACTTGCATTTTCTAAAAAAAAAAAAAAAAAAAAAAAACAGCAAACCCAACCCTCTCCCCAAATCCTTCCTGGGTGATGGTGGGCCACTGGTAAGCTCAGATGTCAACCCAACCCAAGGGCTTGGTCCTGATGAAGAGAGATCTTGCTCCCCAGTTTCCCCCCCACACACTCCTCTCTTGTCCTGCTTCCTCTGCATCACCTCTGCTCACTTCCACCAGGACGTGCACTGGTGCTCCCTGGACTGTACAGAAGTCATTTTAACTCACCAACCCAACAGGAAGGTTGGGATTAGGGTCTACAAATGCTTTTCCAAGTGTATTTGAAAGCAAAGTGAAGCAACCTAACAGTTTCCTTAAAGGGAGAGGAATTACTAATTGGGATTACTGGACCACTCTGCTCCTCTGATGACCCTGAGAAGCTGCCCTATGCACTCATTTACTCTGCTGACCTGTCCATATGGCTCAGTGGCCAACCACCCCTCTCAGCATCACTGCCCAGAAAGCTCCTTCCTCTGGAGAGCCAGGGACAGCTATTTTGGCAATTTTCAGCACTTAACTTTTGTGAGAAAATACCAGTATCTCTCAAACTCTCTCAGAAAGGTGCTGTTTTTTCAGAGTAATTGTTACCAAGTATTTATGCTAACTGAAACGCTTCCAATGAGGACACTAACCTAGCAAACAGAGCTCAACTTACTCTTCAATCACCTGGGTAGTTCAATAAATTAAAACCCATTCAAAACCTGTCCCTACACCAGAGAGAGCGGCAGCTGAGATGCCATTCTCTTGTCTACACAGCCTGCCCATGACATTAATGCCCAACCTACGGTGGGATACCCACACACACCCGGCCCTTGCAGGGAGCTCTCAGCTTTTCAGCCTGGAGCTCTTGTTGCCAGCAAGGAGAACACCACACTGCATCATAAAACAGGAATTTTCTCTAGTTTTACTACAAAGCTGAGATTAACCTAAAAATGATCCTGCTTAGGTCATCTCAGTCTTCTCCCTGGGGAAGAGACTACGTACTTCTCTGCGTGCCACTAAGACAGCACGATCTTGGATGCTCTATTACAACTGGAAGTAGAGCTTCAGAGATTACTGTGGTACACAAATAAGCATGTACTTGGGCAGACTTGCTACAAATGTGCAGTCCACAAGAGATGCTTAAATAGCAGAAATCATTAATTTCCGGCATCTAACTTATTTATGCCAAAGACACCATCCTTTGGAGAGGAAGCTCCACTGCTACTGCGTATTATGTTGTTCCAGTTCATAAAGGGCTGCAAAATCAGTTCATCTCTATGGCTATATTAGGTCCTGGAGCACTCCACAAGCAGGAGCTATGTCCCACGCATATATCTCAGTTATGAGCCACAATGTAGTCTAACTGGAGCTCTCTAATAAGAAGGGTTGACCTAACTGAGGACACAGAAGATGAATACAGCAGCGTGGAAAATCAGTTTTGTACTTTATTTCTCCAAGGGAATAACAGTAAAATTTTACCTTGTGTTATTAGAGAAGAGTTATAGGCAATGAACCAGCTGCAGGTAACCCTATATTCAGGAGCTCCACTTCATTAAACTTGTTTAACAGGTTTCTATTCCTCCAGTTAATGCTTCCTAAGTATATAAAGTCTTTGCTCTTAAAGGGACAAAGTCAAGGTTGTTGAGCCTAAACTTTGGAAAATCTTTGGTTATCTTGTTTTAAGGCTTAAGCATTTGGAATGTTTTTCGTTTGGTTTTTTTTGCCCCTTTTAACCATTCTTGTGACAGAGCTCAACACCAAAGACTGGCCAACTTCAGAGCCCTGAATGAGTGCAGTGCAGCACGCATTGTGGTAACTTGGAACAGCTACAGACTGGCTGGGAAGCACACAGAGAACAGCCACAGAAGGTGAACTCTTTCTATGTCACACCAATACAAAGAATATCTTGAAGACAAAACTGTCTGATGCACAGTACTGTGTAACTGATCCTTTACAGAACCAACCTTTCAGCCTGTGACCAAACCAAACAATGACACATCCCTTCGAGGGTGCTAAACGAAGCAGCAGAGTTATTCCAGATGCACGTGGATACAGCACCAGATTTAAATTCTCTCTAACACAGCTGTCTGGTGGGTCATACTTACTTAAGGGACAAACACTTCACCAGCAGTCTTTGGCCAAAGTGTTCTTTGGGTACTTCAGGGACACAAAGTCGTTCTATAGGCTCCTCCTGAAATTAGGGACACGAAACTTTTACAAACCACTAATAGCATTACAAAGCAAATACATGTAGCACTTCTTTTCTTCTAGGATACTAGCACCAATGGCAGCTGTAAATATGCTAAACTAAACCCCTTCAATGTTTCTAACATTACGGGGGATCGCATATCCGTAAAGGAAAACCAACCTCCAGAAAGTAACATCTGTGAGAAGACAACATGCTAAAAACCATGCAGCCCATAAAACAGCTAAGGCTAAATCACAGGTGATCTTAACTCCTTTACATCCGTGGCAGACTGGAAATTTTCACATTCCCTACATTCTTCAGTTTGGGTTTTTTTTAAGTCTCACCACACTTATATAAAAATACCTCGTCTGGTGCTGGATGTAGTGCAAAAAGCTCCTTGTGCCTACTGGACTTTCTCTGGTCTTCATTGTGGTGGTCGATCTCTTCATTTGGGGTTCGGTCCAGTAGGTTTGGGAGAAGGGCATCTGGAAGGGAGTTCTTCAGATCAAAAATACTGCACGCCCAGCTGCCCCGGGGAGTATCGTCAATCGACATTGAGCGTCGTTTAAGGTCATCCTGAGATTCAACAAATTAAAAGCAACTTATAATGGGAAAGGGACTGCACTTTTAAAACGCAGCTATAAATTAGGTTTTATGTAGCAAGGTTTTAAAGGTACATTACTTGTTCATCCTGGTAACTGTTGCCATCTGGAGCTTCGTCAGACTCAAAGATCTGTTTGGGGAGCCCCTTCTGCCTCTCCTTTTGTTTGTCTGAGGTGTTGGGATTAAATCCAGTTCCCAGCTTGTGATATCTGAAAACCAAGTATTCCAAATGCATTCTTAGCATCATTTTTGACCCCAAAGCCACAAGCAGAATTACAGAACAAATCCAGTATTATAAGCATGGGTCCTCCCAAAGCATAAATTGCTCTCTGCAAACAGTATTTCCAGTCACCCTCCACTGTAGCTGGCTAATAATCCAACAACCAGTATTACAATGTGACTCTGTTCAACTGTAAAGCAACCCTGGGTGATGTCAAAAGAAGTATTATCAACGGCCAATTAAGGTCATCATAAAATGTGCGATTGTGATGCCAAGCTTCAAACAGGCCAAGAACACGAGGACTGAAGGCCAGTGGTTCTGCTGGCACAAGAACTGACTTGGAGCAGGCAATGTGAGTAGCCTGAAAACCAAAACATCACCTTCAGGTAAGACTGCCTGAAGAGCACCTCTGGAAAAAGACGACTTTCCAACCCCAGTCAAAATGAGCATCTTCCCACAGCATCTTTACGAGCAGAATCAGGTCCTTCAGAGCTTTGCAGGGTGTAACAGCACTTGCTAGTAAACAGTCTGTCTACTGTTGCTGATGAGATCAGATCTCTTTGACTAACAAATTTTTGGATACCAAATGGCACTTTGTCTATATTTACCCACGCATATGGCCAGAGCCACAATCTCCTTACAGCACACACTCCAAGTCAGCTCCCAAAGTAGTGCTGGGGTCACGCCTACAATTAATTGTTCTTATACTGCCCTGTTACTAAAGTTACCACAGAAGGATGCAGAGACACGGGAAAACCACGGATGTGCTCGCAGCAAATAGCCACAGGGAGGAGAAAAAGGAGGGAAGCATCTTCCTCACTAGGTTTTCATTCTTAAGAGCTGCACAATATGATCTGTATAACCCTCAACTGGATATCTGCACTTCAATCACAGCTCCACCGCCAAGTGTAAACACATTCTAAATCAGACCTAACTTCAGAAGTGCTTGTGATCATTGCTGCTGTCAGTCTAATGTACAGAAATTACACCGTAAGGTTGAAATAAGAACACGCTATTGTTTTTTTAAGGCCAGTGAAGAAAACTTATTTATCTTTTCCAATACCATTAAAGCCGTCACTGAAGGATGGATTTGCCTGCCCCAAAAAACATTTTGGTTACAAAGAACCGTTGACAAAGACTGACGTAATGATTATTTCCCCTGAGGTGGGGGAGAGAGAAGCATGGCACATCACAAGTCATATTCTCCTAAAGCTCGAAGAGCTGGATTTTGTGCCCCCAGAGCCAGCCAAAGCACTTGTAACCATGCAACAGGACGGATTAAGGGAAACCTGTTAGCATCATGCGACAGATGCGCTCGACACACCCTTAACCAAACTCTCAGGCTGGGAATGTTTATGGAAGTGCCTCTTCTTCTAATGAGGCAAGACAATCTTTGACTGTAGTCCAACAATCGCTCTTCACACTTTCAACCCACTCGGGCAACTATGGTGCCTTTAGCTTCGTGCCTTCCCTGACACCGAACGCAACCTGCAGCTGATCCACGCAGGACAGAAAGCCCCAGCTACACCTCCTCGGTGCGGGAGTCACAGGCACGTACTCCAGCTCCCAGGTAAAGTCGCTGAGAAACCAAGAGGTGTGCTGGCTAGGTGGGTCACGTTATCCAAGACTACTGTGCATTCTAGACTCTGCCCATGAAGGCTGGGAGTTAATAAAGCATCTCTCTCTATCTGGTATCTTTCTGGGTGGTTTGGTTTTTTTGGTATGAGATTACAAAACACGTTTTTATTAGGTCATCTTAGCACTGCAAAGCATATCTGCAGCATCCCCTGAAGTGGTTTCTCAGGACAACATTAAACCAGTGAATTGTAGCAACTGCCACAAGGGCAGAGCTGGAGCTGTAGTCAAGTCATTTGTAGGGGATGCACATCACATGGATCACTTACTCCTTGACAGTAGCTCCTGAAGTCATTGTTCAATCATTCGAGAGACTGTAGGTTCCAAGTAAAGCTACTCAGGGACCTTCCTGCTAATCTGCATAAATTAATCAATGCATAGCACATTCTCTAAACTGTTATCTCATTAGGTAAATGTTGTGCTAATTCAAATACTAACAATTATTTGTTTAAATTACGTACTTTCTCCAAGCCTCTCCAGGAACAAACAAAAGCTGCAGAGGGCACCTTATCTATGAGGTGGTCGTGCCTGTGCGTAAATCTTACAGCGTTAGGAAACTAAGGCAACTTCTCTCTAAAAAGAGCTAAAAACATAGGGAACAAAGAAAGAAACGAATGCTGAAAGTCATTTGACTTGTTCCCATCGAACTTCTCTACCATTCTAAAGGAGCGACCATTGACTAAAACAGCCTAGATTTCCAAAAATGCCCCAAGGGCTTTTGACATCTGAGAGCTCATTTTTGAAACGCAAAGGATTGGTTCAGCTAAACACAAAGCATGGTTCAGCTGAGACGGGCAACTAAAAAAACCAGGGCACATGGAATCAGTAGCCAGGGCGGTAATTTTGGAGCCTCCTCATACCAACCAGCCATCCTGCAAAAAGGTAAATAGGAAATCAAGCTGACAAACACCACAGGGGAACTCACTTTCTGTTCACGATAGCCCAGTCTTCCGTGTAACTCCTCACACAGTCCCTCACGTGAGGGTCCATCTCGCTGTTAAAAGAGTAAAAACAAACACCTTCAAAATCACAGACACAACAGCGGTTTCCCAAAGACCCGTACTTTTGCTTCGGTTTGTATTCACTCTTCCCAGCAGGTACAGCCAACAATTCCAGCCTTGCAGATACTCAGACGCAGCACAATTAAATCCCTCAAGCGAGGTGTCACCCTGTCTGTCACCTCCTACCTCTCTTCGGGCACGGCCGACACAAGCGTTCGACATTCCCGGGGGGTGTACACAACCTCGATGTCATCAGGAGGAAACTCGAGCAAGTCTCTCAGGGGTCCAGACTCCAGTGCAGCAGAGTGTGCAATAAGGTAGTCCTCCAACTCAATGGGGTCCACTGCTTCTGTAAGGGGCACCTGGGGAAAGACAAGTGATGGAAGGGTCTTAAAACAAGGTGAAAGGAAAAAACCTCACACACATACAGTCATTGAATGGTAAGGGTTGGAAGGGACCTCTGGAGATCATAGAGTCCAACCCCCCTGCCAGAGCAGGATCACCCAGGGCAGCCCACACAG
>JANIJG010009802.1:107438-141390 GCA_024611175.1 Megaceryle torquata
ACTGACAAGAGCCTGGCCCCTTCTCCTTGACCCCCACCCTGCAGATGTTTGTAAACATTCATAAGATCCCCTCTCAGGCTTCTCTTTTCCAGGCTAAACAGTCCCAGGGCTCTCAGCCTTTCCTCATGAGAGATGTTCCAGTCCCTTCACCATCTTTGGAGCCCTCCGTTGGACTCCTCTAGTATTTCCCTGTCCTGACATTGTGCTTTGTTTTTTTAAACCAGACCTTCTGCCTTGTTGAGGAGTCTCCATCTCACATCAGATGGCAACTACCCCCAGCAGCGTTAACTGTAGCTAACACACATCACAAAGCTCTTTTTCATGTCTTATCTTTTATCTGATATTTCTCTGGCTATTTCTATGATGATTTCTATGATTTCTATGATGTTTTCTATGATCATCACCTAAAAAAATAATACCAATTAAAAAAAAAATAATAATCTATTTTCAAGAAATTCATCAGTTTGCATCAAAAGAAAATTTTGCACTTTATTTGCCACGTGTATGACTTTGGATTTGTTTTTCCCATGCTCTGATCACAAAGAGAACCTTTATCCTGATCCAAGATGCAAGAGCTCCTTCACCCTCAGGCACAGCCCCCAGACAGGAATCCAGAGCAGAGGATGATTTACCAGGAACTTGGGAAGCCACAGAACTCTAAAGAGGAACATTTTGAATTAAACCACTTCTCTGGAGAACACAAACTGCAACGCTGTCTGCCACAGGTACAAGTTTAACCACCTCTTCTCCTCAATATCAGGGCCTTTAGTGCCACAATGACTCCACTCACACCAGGAAGGGACAATACTCTAAATAAAACGTATGCTTAAAAATCATCTTTACTGGGCACAAAGATTGCCCCCAAAGCACAAGGAATGACTGACCAAACACACGTGCAGGAAAACAGCAGATTTCACTGGCACTAGTGATCCCATGATACTGAAAAAAGTGGGCTTTTTTTAGATAGATTAAAAAAAAATAATAATTGCATCAACTGGATACATCATCATATTGCATAACTGTATCTTTTTACATATGTACATTATATAAACGCACATATATATTCTGGTAGGAGATCATTATGCTACCAGGCTGTGCATAAACATAGGCATCAGGAAAATGAAACACTAAAAACAAGTTTTGAGGAACCTGCCTCTACAGCAACTGACAGATTTCCTACAATTCCCTGGCACATCCCAGGGAGGCCGAGCAGTTTAATACGCATCACAGAAACACATCAAAATTAGGCAATTTTTCTCTACTACTTCCTCTTTCCTGTCAGCCAGATGATTTCTGTGGGACAGGGAACTATCCCATAGCTTGGCTTCTGTTGGGAAGGAACACTTAGTACTTAACTTTTAAATGTTCTTCTTAAAAAAAAAAGATACAACAATCTTAAATTCCAGGTTTTTAGCTTCTACGGACAAGTTGTGAAATGAATCAACTTTTTATTCAAAGAAAAAGACTTGGCTAATGCAGAGGGTATTGAAAGAATCTCTCCTAGCACAGCCAACTGCAGTGAATACTGCAATTTTCTCAAATCCAGAAGGCAAACCCCTCAGCAGAACAATGGCACGACTCCAGCAAAGTCGGGCGAGTTGGACCAGATGACTTTATGCCAGATAAGAATCTGGTCCACAAAAAAAATACGATGTCTAGGAACTCAAGTTCTAGACACCTAGAACTTAAGTTCTGCAGTTTAGGTAAGAGACAGATGTTGATGATGCAGAAATTAATTTCTATTTAGCTCTGATCCCAAACCTTTTTCTTTCCCCTTCTAATCCTAAATTCCAGAAATGAAAAGTATGTAATTTGAAGAACTTTTGAAAATACAAACCAGATCATTTTAACTGCTCTCCTCACTGCAAAACTCACCATGAGCAGAGCTTGTCATTGCTTTTTCCCACACTGCAGTTAACATTTCATCACCTCACACTCTCTGGTTTTTTACGTACAGAGAGAGCAGTTCCATTTGGCACTGGATACCTGACCCAGCGCAGAGCGGTGCAGCGTGGTGGTTCATGACTGAGGAATGGCTCAAAGTGCACGGGTGTTCCTCAGAAGAGCTGCTGCATAACACTGCTGCTACTCTGCACGTATATAATCCTTGCCACTGATAAACTTCAAACCCAAAGAAGGGCAAGAGCCCAGAAATGGAGACTTCTTGCAAATGAAGATAAAAATAACAAAAATCACGGAGCAAAAGTCACTGAGGTGCTGGGAACAGGCCCTCCCTCAGGTCCTCTCGTGGCCAGTCCAGAGCCCCATGCCACAGAGTGATGCAGCTCTGTGCTGGGCACTGAAAGCACCTTTGCTGGAAGAAGGCCAGAGGGTTAATGTAGCCTCGGAGGGTGCCTTAAAGCTGCTTAATGACCCTATTTTTAAGGCCTAACATTTTAAGACCTACTTTTACTCCTCCTGCTGACCTCCCTTCCACACTGGCAGCTCCAAAGCTGAGAAACCTGCCAGTGCATTTGCTGAGCAGAACCCAGCTGCCCATACAAGTGTTGTGTTCCAGGCTGCACAAACTCATTTACCTGTCCCTGGGTAACGAAGAGGAACCTTTTCCTCATTCCCTCCAATCTTTCTAATCCACTCATCCCGATAACAGCAGAAATTACAAACAGACGAGGAACAAAGCTCTGTACTAACACAGAGCTGAGGGGGACGTGCAGGACTGAGCAGACACAGGGCAGAGACAGCCCCAAACGCAGAATGTTCCCCATTCCTGGAATTTTACTTCTCACATTTCACTTGTCCAACAAGAACATTGCAATGTAGCAGACAAATGATGAATGAACTGACTGCTGGAGTTAAAAACCATCATATCTGGAAAGGTGGGCAGTGCTTAGGGGGCTACCCATCACCAGGTCCCAGGGCTGAGCTTCAGAGGTTTCCAAACCCTTCATACATCTCAGGATTAGGCCCAAGGTTGCACTTCACCTTTTCCAGTTGTCTCTTCAGATAACTATTGTACCATGAAGATGTAAACAAACATAAAAGTCAAACCCAGAAGCCTGTATTAGACTCACCATCTGTGCAGCCAGAAATACTGTCTAGCACCTGAGTAAACAGGCCAAACATAAATTCGTGGTTATGAAGAGGAACTACTTCGTGTCAGACTATTGGCAGATAAAAGGCAAGCACATTATTTTAAGCTTTAGATATTTGTGGGGGAAGAAGTGATGAGAGAGGAGGAGATAAGGGTGAACAAACTCACCTAAAGGAAAATGAACCCAAATGGTGTCCCAGGGCTTGCACTGAACCACAAGAGCTCCCCTCATGGTTCTCACTGCCTCTAAAGTTGTGGATGAGACCAAAAACAGACACAGTATACAAGGGACTGTTCCACTGTTATCTGGCCAAAGCATCAGTCACCTGAAGTTGTCACACACACCCATCAGATCGAAGGTGTGCACTGAAAGAGCTGGGTGAGTTCAGGTAAGGACTAGATTCACCCAATCTCATCATCCCAGCTTCACCACTGATGGAAGAGCAGAACCTGCTCTGTCATCTGCTGTTTAGTATCTTCATAAGTGGTCTGGATGATGGGATCAAGTCTACCCTGATGAAGTTTGCTGATGATACTGAACCGAGTGGGGAAGTGGATGCTTGGGAAGCGGGGGCCACCCTGCAAGAAGACCTGGAGAGGCTGGAAGCGTGGGCTAACAAGAGCCTTATGAAGTTCAACAAGGACAAGTGTAGGATCTTGTACCTGGGAAAAAATAATCCAGCAGTGCAGCACAGGGTGGGATCTACACAGCTGGGGAGCAGCTCTGTGCAAAGGGACCTGTGGGTCCTGGTGACCAAGCATCTCAATATTAGTGAACCGCAAACTGCTGCTGTGGCAAAGAAAGCCAACGGGGTGCTGGATTCCATCAACAAGGGCATCGCCAGAAGAGACATAGAAGTCATTATCCTGCTCTACTCAGCGTTGGTCAGGCCACTCCTGGGATTCTGTGTTCAATTCTGGTCCCTGCTACCACAAAAAAAAAAAAGTCGACAGGCTGGAGAGGATCCAGAGAAGGGCCACCAAGAGGATCCAAGGACTGGGAAGGTGACAGATGGGGAAAGGCTGAGAGAATTGGCTTTTCAGCCTGGAGAAAAGGCGGATCATGGGAGACCTTGTCACCATGTTCCAATATTTAAAGGGAGGCTACAAAGAAGATAGAAAAGATGAGGTACAAGTTACTCCTGGGGAAATTCTGATTGAACACGAGAATAAAATGTTTCACAAGGACAATCAGCCATTGGAACAACCTCCCAGGGGAAGTGGTGGAGTCCCCAGCACTGGACACTTTTAACATTTGGCTAGACAGCAGCTGGGCCAGCAACCTTGCCAAGAAAGGTTGGACCAGATGATCCCCAAGATCCCTTTCAACCTGGGATTCGATGACCGTACGATCTTGCCACCAAGTCTCCAGGCCCAGCTTACCTCCTCATGGCACCAGGGAAAACAATGAGGCATCCAAGAGCCAACTCTCACAGCCTATTAGGATTGCATTACTTTAACAGTTTACAGAAGTTTCGCCCCTACCCCTGTGCACCACTGATGGAGAGCTGATCTCCAGATGATCACAAGAATAGCGAGTCCCGCTTTCAGCTGCACATTAAAAGCTTTTGAAATCTGCTGCAGCAAGAACAGGGGAACAGCTGAGGAGCTATAAAGTTGTCCTCTCCCACAGCCCTGATGCTGGCAGGCTACGGGAAGCAATCTTCATCCTGTTCCCAGGAAGCCCTTTCCAATTCCTCCCGACAGCCCCTAGGGTGGATCAATAGGTGCCTCCTCCATGAAACACAACCAGTTCATCAGGTTGTCAAAGGCACGGGGACACTTTCAGTCAATTCTATGGAAATGTGCAGTCCACCTACCAACCAGCTCAGAAACCCACCGAGGAGATACTGGAGCGTTAGCGTAAGGAACTGTTGAGAAGGTGACCATTTCTTCTAAAAAGACTTTAAGGTGCTCTAGAAACAGCTGTACAGGAGCTCTGATCATCTTCCCAGCCCAGACCACAAAACAGACTAAACTAATGGCAAATACACACTAAAAAAATAAGCAAAGGCAAATCTGCTCCCCAAACCACAATTATTGCTCTTTTAAAGCACACCCCTCGATTCTGTACAGCCTGCAATTACAGATGAAATGCTGGACAACCTTCAGTCAATCCCTCCACGCAGTTTCCACACTGGCTTTACCCCAGGATCAGACACTGCCACCTCGCTCAGGGCAAATGCAATTCTGGTGCTGTTAAAATGAACAGGACTGCACGGGGAGAAAGGGGCCGCTGGGTATGACTAAGAGGGACACAGCCTGCTCCCTGCCAATGTAAACACCAAGTAAACGTACTGATAAACTGAAAGCACAGAAGAAATCAAACAGGACTTTCTTTTTTCTTTTTTCCAGACTTACACAGCCCAATTACCCCAAATCAAACACACCGTTTGCAAAAAATGATTCCGAGTACATCCTTAACCTGACCATAGACACGCTCTGTCACCAGCCCGACCGAGTTGGTGGAGGTAAACTATTTAATGCACACGTTCTGTAGGCGCCTCTGCACGGATGCACTTACGGATCTCAAAAGTTCCGTTTCTAAACCCTCTTTCAAAGGTTTACAGCTCTCCTGCAACAGGGACAGTCAAGCTTTCTTCTTTAAGGCTGTGTTATTCTTCACTGTTATAACCCCTTAAAAGCTTGAAAATAAAATTTCCTTTCCTATCGACTTTGTCTTTCTGAAGACAGCAAACATCGTATTTTGTTGTAGTTTTAGTGCATTCCTAGCTGAAACACGTCTCCATCCTATTTATGTCCTTCTTTTGAGCACCCACCTCCATCATCATCATGGACAGAGGAAGCAGTTGCACAAATCCACAGCCAGCTCCCTCGTGCACAGAGGGGACCCTCTGAGAAGCAGGGCTTCCCACATCTCCCAGTGACTGGGGCTTTGCTGTGGACAACGGACTGGAAAAGGCAGCAGCAGCCAGGCTCGGAGGGAGCCCACCGGAAAGGGTGCAGGGCAAGGGGATGCCTCCCAACAAGGGCAATGGGGATACTTGCCAGAGATGCACTTTTCCATTGTGCTCAAGAAACAAATAAAGGAAAAGTATTTAATTAGCACACCATTTAATTAACCAGCCATCATTACACGCCCTTGCCTGAACAGTCTCCCCCTCCAGTTTGCTGCCTTACTGAACCACTGACACCTACGCTAGTACCTGAAAACTGGAGGTCTGCTCTCCTGGCATGGTACAGAAACTCAGTATGAGATCACAGCAGCAACTAGGGCAGAAAAAAGGACAATTATCATCTTCATCTCACAAATACTGACTGAGGCACTGAAGTCCTCTGTAGATCATTGCTGTGTGTCCACAGGCATTCAGATTTTTCCCTGAAGGACTTTAACCTATCCTCTCCCTACACAAACAGCTGGGCAGAGGGGATAGCTCTAGATCCTGTTCCAGAAGTTTGTTGCCTAACTCACACGTGTCACGCTGAGCATCATGGGAAATCTCATGGGATGCACTCTAAGAGACACACTCAGATCCCAGCCATGATTCTGCAGACTCTTCCAGCTCACACGTGTCAGCACGGCCATGAAAACCACCGTGTCCCTCCCACTTCCTTCTCCCTAGGTCACCTCTGCCCTCCCAAGATGCTCGCTCTCCCAGGGAGCCACAACAGCATTTTAAATGGTTACGACAGGATGGCTTGGCAGGATGCATCTGGCAGGAGAAGGACTTGAACCCAAGTTGCCTGTGACCCAATAATCCAAGACAAATTTTCCTTTTATCCAAAACAAGATGCATAACGTCCAAAGGCAGAGACACGGTCTCTGTGAGGATCACAGTACAATTTGGGGCCCTGTAAAAATGACAGTGGCAAAGACTGCAAGGCTATACCTCCTGACTTTTGATGGGGGAGTAAAATTCCCTGTGAGGATATGATAAGGGACCTTGAAAAATTAGCCTTGCAGAGATCCTCATCATAAGGAGGATCCTGACTACTATTTTTACTTGTTGTCCAGGCACTTCTTCAAAATCAAGGTGATATTTCTTGCCAGTTTTGAAAGTAGGGTGAAGTTCCATCTTAACTTCAATGCCTCCTTAAATATTAAACAATTTTTAACGTGCTAAAACTGTAACAGATTGTGCCAAAGCTTCAAAATCTAAATTAATACCAACTTCCCACCCACTGCCTCCCTGGGCAAAATCTTGGAAGGACAGAAGCAGCAGATTAACATTTCAAAGCTGAGCCCCAGCCTTCTCTCAGCTATCTCTAGGTCTCCAGGGCAAACAGTCACTTCCCTTGCTGAGCATTCAGGAATGCAGATGGCCTGTTCTTGCTGTGGCAGAATCCCTTCACCCTTAAAGGGATACTGGTATTGGAGAGAACCACAACAAGAGTCAAACCTATCTATGGTAGGAAGGACTCCACATAAATCTGAGAATACAGGAAATGTAACACACTAAAAAAACCAAAACAAAACACACAACCAAATGAAACAATTTGCAGGCAAGTTAACTAAGGTAATGGTTTAAAGAGACATATTTGCTAAACACAGGCATCAGATTTAAGTGTAAACTAGAGGCCACAGTCACTCTAAGAGGTTTTGAAACGTGAGCAGTGCACTGTTAAATTACTTGAGCATTGTCAGTGGTTAACAAACATATTTTACTTGCATAAATCACATTTTCTTTCGTGTAAACACTTAGTCCAAAAACAGTCATCACCAGATCCAAGTCCTAAGAATCACATTCTCATCTACTGCCATCACTGTGTGTCAGAAAACCCCCACCCTGATTCCATAAGCCTGCTGACTGGTGAGCACAGAGAACTCCTGCATTTAATTTTTTTTTTTTGGCTGCATTTAATAATACATGGAAATATTCAAATGAACCAAGGAGATTCCTGGGCAATCTCTGCTTTTCATCAACCACAGACAGCTACCAACCTTCAAACATAAATGACACCTCCCTACCATAAAGTGCAGTCATTACCTCCACGTATAAGCATACTGCCTCTGGAATGCAGCTCCCTATCTCTCCTGCCTTGCTCTAGCTCTTACTACTGCTCTCCCATGGTGTTTCAAAAGAACATAATTACCAGAGAGAAGAGCTGATAAAAGTCCTTCATCTCGAACTGTAAACGTGCCTCGGTTTCTGCAAGTGTTCTCTGTTATGGCTAAAACTGTTTCAGAAATAGTCTGAAGCCTTCATTTTTAGGCATATTTAGTACTAAGTTCCGGATTCGTTTTACAGAGAAGCCAAATGCTCTGTATTGTGTGCCAAATAAATGTATTATCACAATTCTTGAAATGGAAAAAAAAAAAAAGCCTCTAATGAAAGGAAATTTTTGTAAATATACCCACCTGAAGTGGGATCCTACATCTAGCAAGCAGCAGCCAGTCAGAAAACCATGGAGATGTTTTATGGACAAATATTGCTGGGTTATTTGCTATTATAACTGGCTGCTAATGTAAGAAGCCATTTGGGTATAAAAATATTAATATTCATCAGAGATTCATTAGTTATCTGGGAATACTAACGCAATTTCTTACCAAACCCAGCCAGACACGAGTTATGCCTCCAAGGATGGGTAAGATGAAAGACAGTATCTTCTTTGATGACCAGAATCATGCAATTTCACCAAGAGAGATCTCAAGAACACAAAGACTCTGATATAGAAAACACAAGTGCCGAGACTGATCTGAAGGAGCTACCCTCTGATAAACTGTGCCAAAACTGAGAGCACAAAGACTGAGACAAAGAAAACATCAAAGCTCCATTATTAAAGACATGAAAAAGCCAAACAGCTTGACCAGCGACTGCAGAAAAACCACAGATCCCTCTGGACCCTTGGGGTTCACGCAGGCAAACCATGGGGGCTCTGAGCTGTGCAAGCCACAAACGTGCATGTTGTTCTGAGTGGAAAATACTTGGCACAGTCAGGTCTCAATTAGCAGTGGACAATTTATCCAGGGGATGGATTAACCACCAGACGCACACAGACACCAGAGCTGGTGTGGCATGGAGCTGCCTAAGCTATTAGCTCATGAGCAGCACCAGAGGACAGCTGAAGTGGTTTATGTATGTGCCCAGGTGAAGAAATGACTGCTTCTGCCACCTTCATGGGGAGCAAAGTGTCACCTAGCAAACCACTCGAGTCCCAGCCATCTCCAGGCACAGACAGTCCCGATGTCAAGTGTCACCGAGCAAACCACTCGAGTCCCAGCCATCTCCAGGCACAGACAGTCCCGATGTCTCTACCAGCAATGAGCCCCAGCACCCAGCTCACCCCTGCAGCACCACAGGCAGCACGAAGCAAGGCTCAGCCCATCGACCGAAGCTCTGGGGACCACAGTGGACCTCCAGCCTTGCGTCTCCTTGCCTGCTGTTCAGAGCTGCTGTTCAACCACCTGATGCAGCACTGGCCACTGGTGCAACACCTGGGCACACCCACCCAACTGAATCAGCCCAGATAAGGGCTGTGGGTCTCATTCAAAGTAGCTCAGCACTAAAAGGGCTGACGATGCGCTCAACTGCCTCACGACCGCACAGGACTGCGAGTGCACACGTGCAAAGAACCGCTGCAGCAGCACATCTACACCTCACGTGCCTTCTGACACGGGCTTACTCCTCCAAGCACTCAGAGCTGGTACTAAAGCACATTCCACCTGCTCTCCTGAGCCTCCATGGGCAAGCAGCAGCAAGGGAGCTGAGGAGGAGCCAAGGGCTGTAATTTAGCATCGTGAAGCAGAGGTCTTCCAATCCACTGCTCCTTGCTGGGACCCTGGCAGCATTAATTAGCATGAAAGACTCCACAGCAGACCAATGGGGATTTAAAATTAACGTTTTTATATCACAATTTGAATCCTACATTAATTTTTTTGGTGTGGTTTAGGGTATTAGCAGCATTTCCACTAATCACCAGCTTGTTTATTCCTGAAGATGTGTCACAACTAACTTTAATAAACAAAGAGTAGGATTTAATGGCATTTTTAGATTCTGAGTATTTATTAACAGGCCAGTCATGAATGCTTCACTTAAGTAACTGCTTTTACATGGTATAATAACATTTAGTTAAGATTAGTTATCTCTGCTAACATATAAACTGTTTAAGTTATTGCAGATTAAGGAGATTCAGCAGCCTTTCAATGGATACCAGACTCAACCAGCTTAACGTATCAAAGGCTCCTGATCTCTGCAACAGGACTCACTACTGGTTTTAGAAATGGGCAGCAGTTTTAATTTACTAAAGAAAGTGCCTGCACCAGAGCAGAGTTAACTGTGAGCAATCCCAGCTGGGAGGAGGCAGGGAAGAGGATGTGGATGCCTCTCCCATCCTCCCCTGTCTGATGAGGACAGACCATTCAGCAAGGCAGGGCAAAACCTCCAGGAAATACATATAATGGGAGTCACTATTAAGCCTTAATCAGCTTTGAGAGAGCATTAAGACTTGGCTCATTTTCCTTTGCATTTTAGTGATTTTGGTGATAAAATGACTTGGCTCTGAACACTTCAAAACATCCTCTTCTACGCCACATAGGATACTGTCATGTTTTCCCTTGCAGTGTTTTCCATTCATTTGCACAAATTATCTTTTCTTCTTTTAAACGATGCTAAAATAAACAAGGAAAACATACAAAGGAACCTATATTCTCTTACTGAATAATTAGATACTATCTTTGAATACACAACCAGAGTCTGACATCCAATAAATCCAAGACAAAGCTTCAATTAGCCCACATAATGCCCATAAACCCAGCAGTGCTTTGCAAAGATATGTAAATGTCAGCACCTTTATTTTACACAGAAAATGGCAGCGCCGAGAGCAGACGTGGTCACATCACGTCCAAGAATCCAGACCCCTTTATTCCCAGACTAATTAGCATCCCTTATAATAGTGCTCCTCCTCACTCTGATGTTTAGCTCTGCTGTAACATACACCAACAGACAGGAAATATTAGCCCTAATCCTTTGGAAACAGCTGTGATTTTACGGTAAAACCAAGTATGCATTCATTCTGCTTATTTGCAAGTCCTGTGAAATGCTCTCTTCTAATTAAAATATAACTCTAAAAATTAAGGAGAAGAAAGAAAAAATAAAAAAAGAAAAATATCAAGTTTTGGACAACAACCAAAACAATTTAATGACTAATTTTGGTACTCAGAAGTGAAGTATTCAGAAATCCAAGTTTTTTTCAAAAGGAGAGTGTAGATTTAGATTAGAAATTAGGAAGAAATTCTTCCCCATGAGGGCGATGAGACAATGAACATATTGCCTGAAGAAGCTGTGGATGCTCCATCACTGGATGTGTTCAAGCTCAGACTGGATGGGGCTCTGAGCACCCTGCTCTAGTGGGAGGTGTCCCTGCCCACGGCAGGGGGTTGGAACTGGATGATCTTTCAGGTCCCTTCCAACCCAAACCAGCCTATGATTCTAGGATCATTAAGCAAGAAAAGTTGCTGAATGTAAAACAAGACACAGAAACAGCTGAGCTACAAATGGAGAGGCCCAGATATGTAGTGCTTATTCACTGTCCTCATAAAAGGGCAGCACACACAGGGGAAAAAAAAACAGGCAGCGACAAGTCCATTTGCAGATACAAACCAAAACTCTGCTGTTCCAAATCAACCCAAATCAACCCAAATCAACCCAAATCAGCCATTAAACAGCAACCAGAGGCATGCACGCCAAGATTCAGAGAAAGCTTTGGGTGGCTTCAGCAGTAACTCATGCTAATCTCTGACAATCCATACCCCAGCTTCATCCAGGCAAATCTCCTGCAGAAATGCAGAGAGGAATCAGGCCTCTGCCCCACTGCAGCATGGAGCAACCAGCAGAAATGAGCCACACAACAGAGGGTGAGCAGAGTTAACAAGCACCACAGCACAAGGAGTTGCTCAACAGAACAAACAAACTTGGAAAGAAAAAGAAAGTGGTTAGTCACGAGGGGTTATAATAGCCCATAGTAAACAGCCTGGTTCATCAAACAAACAAAACAAATATCCCATCCTGCAGGATAGCTCTCTGAAAGGAAGTTCAAGCTCTCTGCTCTCAGTGCCTTCAATTAGTGAGTTTGGTGGTGAGAAGCTCTGGCTCCATGGGAATATTGAGCCTCTCAATGTCCCAAAGATGAACACAGTGAGTGGTTTGCGACCCAGAACACAAACAGCAAGGTGCAAACACACATTTGATTTACTGGTGGATTTAGAAAGACTTGCAAAGTAACTTCAAAAAATAAAAGCTCCTTCATCTAACTCCCGAGACCTTACCAGCTCCTATTACTCACTAAAAGACTCAGTGCCTTCTGCTCTGGATTTCAAAAATAAAAAGCTCAGTGCTATGAGGACCGAGTCCTGCAAGGCGTCCCAACTCAGCACATTAAGTTATGCAGGAAAAGCCTCAGAAAGCTTTGGACCTGTATCCGTGGTTTGAGGAATGTGCAATTTAAATCAGCAGCTCCTAAAGCAGCAGAAGGGTGGAGGCTGACAATAATAAACTGTGAGCTCCTGTAGTCACTTGAAAGCACTGTCTTCTCCCCGGCTCTACCAGATACTAAATTAGAAACAGTTCTGGCAGCATTGTGTCCGCTGCTCATGAAGCAAAAGGGAAGAGACTTGCTAAAATTCAGCTGATGAGTTTTTGCATTTATCCCAGGCTTAACCACACCTGAGTTTCTTGAGCATGAAAAGCCCTTGCCCTGGCTGCAGACAACCAGAAACAGAAGGTCCAACCAAGCACAGCGCTGAGGGCTCTTCGTTCACAGAAACACTTCTCCATCAAAACGGCTCCGCTGAACTGCGGCTGGTAAGGTTCTCAGATGAGTTACCATAAGCAGCTACTGTTGGCAAACGTCAACAAAGAATCATCAGTGCTGACCCTGCCTGGATCATAACTCTCTCTGGAAGTGCTCAACGTGACAAGCCAGATGCACTGGATAGGAGAGGCCATATCTGCACTACCATTGAAAGGCCTCCAGTTCTACGCAGCACACTCAACAGTGCAACTTGCTGCCACTGTGGAGACACTCAAATGAAACTCAATCACAAGGCATTCTTAAAATATCCATACTTTTTAGCATAAGTTTCTTCTTTAAACCCATACTATGTGCCCTACTCCAGCCTTTCAAACTGGTATGGCTACACAGAACAGATATGCAGCTTCAGGACCTTCTACTTCTTCTCTGTCAGAGTGTAATGACACACAAATTTCTGAACATTTCCAGAGTAAGCAGCTATTTCAGCTTCACAGCAGTAATGCTTTCATAATGTTTGTTATCAAACCAGGACAGGTAGGCACAGCAGATTCCAACAGAAGCTTGAGGGAAAGAAATTAACCCAAAATTCAGTACAAGCAAACTTTAGTCACATTATGCGGCCTTAAGATAGAGGCTCATGACTTTGCTAAATCTACTTTTCCTCCAGACTATCTCTCCATGTTAATCACACATCTGAAGAGCATCCCCGCTCAGCACAGAATTTAATACAACAAACTAGGAGCTTATCACATCAACTATCATGCAATGGGCTTTGATAGGAGAGGCTCAGAGCCTGCTTCCAGTCAGCATGACCTTCTCCGGGACTTTTATAGATTCTTGCATATATTTACTAGAAAAACACAACAGCAACAGGATAAGGAGGTAACTGAACCAAAGACAGGGCTGACAAGAGTGACCAGTAAACCTGAATTACCTGTGAAGATCAACACGACAGAAGCTTTAAGCACACAGTTTATTGATGGTAGAACGGAAAAACTTCAGAAATAGGAAGAAAAAGTGTGAGAGGCAATTCAGGGTGAAAGGAGGTGATATAAAGAAACACAGCGATCAAAAATATGGCTGGCTGAGGAAGAGCTTGGAGAGTTACACAAAAGATATCCTGCTTTATGAAACCAATGGGGAATGGAAAGGCAATTCAGCCAATTTCTTCCAAGATGAAGCTACCAGGGAGACAAGCAAGGCACAGGAGCTCGTGGGACAGACATCCAACGGGTCCTTCCAAAGCAGGCGTCTATTCCTCAGCTATCCATGGCTGCAGGGAATTGGATTCCATGACCCTGAGTGCTCCATCCAGTACACACTGCTAATAGCAGGGGTCCCTCCCTATTGCCTAATGCTGGATTATGCAAAAGATGATACAGAAGTGCCAAGTCAGGGCTTTGCATTATCATTCCACACCCCTACAGAGACTGCTGTGATAAAGCATTAGCCCTGACCACACCACTCTCATTAACCCCTCCTCCTTCGCGCTCTCTGGCTCGCCAGGAAGGCTGGGAACAGAGGTGACAAAGCCAGCCTTCTGCTCTCCTTGTCCTCACACAGCTGACGCAGGGGGAAACGATGGGAATTCCAGCCCTGCTCCATCCCCAGTGACTCTGGCACAGCTGGATCTCCTTAAAGATGAACTGCGGGGAAGTCATTCTAAGCTAGGGGTCAACTTAAGTCTTGGAGATATCTCCTGAGATGGTACTAGATCCAAGGACAGGATAAAGCTCTCTCATACAGAGCGCTAACGTGTCACATTGGACACAGAGCAGTACCTGAACTGAGGAAACTCTACAGGAGCCTGCAACAGAACAAGAGAAGAACTCTTGTAAACTCGGAACACAGAGAGACAATCAAATTCAGGGCACATTTCCAGCAGTGACCTAATCAGCCCTCTTTGCAGAAAACAAATATAATATTTGTTTTCTAACTTGACTGATGCAAAAGAAACTGCTGCAACTCCAAAGCAACAGCCCAAATCAAAAGAACACTTCCAGAAAAGAAAATTCCAGCATGAAAAAGTTTGCTGAATGTTTGAAATTTTTACCACCGTGCTGAATACATTTTGAAAGTTATTGGTAGGCCATGCAAGAAAATCTGACTTTGGATAGGGAGATTCTGAGAACGTGGCCTACATTTCAGCTGGTCTTGAAAGTGGACTGTAAATTTGTCAGAAAACATACATTCCTGAGGAATAACCACATCCAACTTCCACAATAATATCTAAAATACCCCTGAAGAGTTGATAAGCCACTGTGATCCCATGCTCAAGAGTGACAAGAAACATAAGAAACCAGTTACCTGAAGTGCATGAGCTTGCAAAGAGCTCTTCCATGGGGAGAGCCACACTTGAGTGTGGCATTTAATTCCCAGTCCAGGTTGTTCCGAGATAAAACAACATCTGGTCAAGGGAGCCCCTTGTCCTACAAAGATTCTGCAGCAACACAAATTCCCAGATGCACTGACTGATTTGCAAGATACAGCCCTCCAAAATTAGTGGGTTTTGCGTGGAATTATTTTCCTTGGTGTTACCAGGGCCACTTAGGTCAACAATATCAGCACTGCAATTTCCTTCCAAAGGGCAATCAAAATAACCACGCACACCTTCTTCAGTCCTCCACATCCCAAGTGTTACTTACAGTTGTATGATGAGAGACGCTGCCTCCAATATTGAGGTTTTTGAGGAGCTGGGGAGAGCCTCCATACTGCCCCGAGATCTGCTTCCTGACTTCAGCAGCTACCGTCCTGAAGAGAGACAGGGACAACATTATCTCCGTACAGCAATTACAACGAAGGTGATCTATCAAATCCTCTTCACACTGCTGTTGGAATGACACCAATTACTTAGTGTGCTGGTTGGAGTAAGTGTCACCAGCCGGCGAGAACAGACCTTGTGTTTTAAATTCCCAGAGAATCACAAAATTCTCGTGAGGCTGTGCACACACTTCACAGCAATTTTTTTCCCTTTTGTGAACTGCTCTTTTGTGCACATCTGTGGCAATAAAACACACGTGACACTGAGCACAAATAAACTTGTTCCCAGCAGGCTCTTTCCAGTTCCTACCAAGGAAAGGTGTCCTCCAGTGCTCTCCAAACCCATCAGCAGTTCCAAGTCCAGTCACACATTTGCTCCTGTGCTCTGCTCTCTCATTTTCACCCCTTGCCTATTTCTGAGCTTTGCAGTTTCAGAAATGAGGACCAGCAGCCACTTTCCACCCAATATCCAACCTCTTCAACACTCAGCTCAGGGGCAGAAAAGCAGCCCCAAGCAGGGTGGGGGGAAATGTCTATGGAACGCCACCCAGGAAATAACTGACCAAGTCAGAACAAAACAATTTGTTTCCCCTTTCACCTAGGAAAGGTAGCAGTGGGACTACAGTGACCAGCAGAGGAGTCACTCGATGTCCTGGCTAGCAGGCCACAGTGACTTAAGAGAGAAATCCCACCTGGAGGATAAAAGCCACACGGCACCATTCTGGGGTTTTCTGCTTTCCCCAATAAGCCACCGCTAGGTCTGAAAACACAACCATTAGATAAACCCACCAAGGGAACATCTCTGAGAAGGAAGAACACATCAGAGAGGGAAATGACCATAGTCAAAGGCTGTCTTAACCAATAGCCATGGGTCAAGCCCTAACCCAACCATCAAGCATCACAGTGCTCCAGCAGTAAGCTGCAGCTCACCTCAGCAGCAGGGCTGGGACAGCCACATTCCTGAGTATAGTGGAAATGCTTTTGTTTCCAAAGCAAGCCAAAAGCACAGGTTTCTGCCAAGGAAAAAATATTTTCTCTGAAAAGCTGCTGACTACCCGTGGTCTACAGGGCCTCACCAACACGAGGGGACTCTTCTCCAGTGAATGCCGGTGGGCAGGAATGGGGGCATGTGGGAGCAACTCATGCCAATGGAAGAAAAGGGAACTAGCTGGAACAACCAAGCCTACTATGGAGAGCAGATGTTTCCTCAGGCCAGAGGACAGGAATAAGATTAGCTAGAGGAAGCATTATTTTGTCTTTTCAAAAAGTGGACTGCAGAAGGAGGAGAAAAAAAGAGAAGTTTTTATATATTCTGGCTGCAAGAAGTCGCTTGCTTCATGTTTGCCTTTATCCACAGGAGACTGTGTTTTCACTTCTGGAGGGTGGCTTCTGAAAGCAGAGCAAAGAGCTCCTGCTGGGGAAAGACAACATTCAGGCTGCCTGACCGCCCTCGGAAAAACCATCGTCCCTGTTCCCACCCCGCGCACGCTCACAGACACGCGCACGTGAGGACAAGCCACACGCGCTGCCAGCATTTACAGGAAGATTTGGAATGTATGAGAACGGCTGCTTGGCATGGAAAACACTCCACATCCGTGGCTGATGAGATTTAGAAGCTTGCCCTCGGGTTGCAGACGATGTCTGCTTTAAATCTGATCTAGTCAGTGTGTGCTTTGTGCATTTCCTGACGAGGCAGAAGAGAGCCCTTCACCGCAGCAAAAATCAGAACCCATGTAGCACAACACAGGAAAAACTCTAAATCTTTCCCCTTTTTCAAGGGATGTACATTGTTTCCAGATGGAAAGGACAGCCAGAGGAGGAAACCTGTTTTAGGCTGTGAAACCGCAGCCAGGGCCCAGCCACGTTACTCAGAGCTGCTCCTCCTGCACGCAGTGGCTCCTTATGAACCCAAGGCATGCTTTGCGATAGACTCCAGAGGGGTTCTCAGTCCTTCCTTCTTCTTCTGCGTGCTGGGTCTGCCAGGCAGCTCTGCAGCAGCTGGGAGCTGTGCTGTTTTTGGAGCACAGCCTGTCGATACAGCCTTAACTCCAGCTATGACTGTGCTTTACCCCAGCTCAGCTGCAATTACAGCATGGCTTAGGGGCACCATGTGTTTGCATGGATGCTACACTGCCCGACATCATCCAGGCTGAAAAGGTCATTTGATGCAATAGGGGAGAAAACAAAAGGGTAAAATAAAAGGGTGGCACTGATCTGCAAGGCTTCTGACCATGTGAGGTACATCAATGGCTGCCTCATTAATAATCTCACTGGATATTAAAAATTCCCCTGAAGTATGATCACAGAAAGTCAGAGTTGAAAAACCTCCAATCAGTTTGACCAAGACATCATCATTACTTTCAAGTCTTAAGTGGTCCCACCTCTCCAACTTTCACAAGTACCAATCAAACCACTTCCCACATGTAGTAACTGGCTACTGTCTAAACCTCGATGTTCCCAGGTGGAGTTTGTGGGACTTCCTAGTACTTACTCCAAGCCTGCAGTCTAATCCACAGCTCT
Organism: Megaceryle torquata; assembly: GCA_024611175.1. Taxonomy (NCBI): domain Eukaryota; kingdom Metazoa; phylum Chordata; class Aves; order Coraciiformes; family Cerylidae; genus Megaceryle; species Megaceryle torquata. Next base: position 125,482 of record JANIJG010009802.1, read on the forward strand.
TGTTGGCCACTTTTCTGTATCACTTCATTCATAGATGTACTGAACACCATTTCCCCTACTGGAAAGCATCATGCTTCTGACATTTAGAAACCATCTTCTAATGTAATCTGATCACCAAGTGTATTTATGGATAATCTATACCCATTTGGGTTTGCGCCAGCATCATCAGTTAGGTTCAACAGCTCTCTTCCCACTCCTTCCTACTCACAAGGTATTCACAGAACTTAGTCCTATCCCCTCCCAGCCTTCCTTCTGCAAGGCTAAGTAAGATCAGATCCTTCGACAGGCTTTCTGCTGCCTCCATCACCCTGATGGCCCTTCTCTGAATTTGTCCCAGTGGGCAGTCACACCTTTTCACACGCTGTGCTTCATCCTGATCACTCACTGCAGATAAGGCCTGAGCAGGGCTTTGTTGAACCAAGTAAGTATTTTCCTATTGAGAAAACTCCTCAGGTGACTATTTTTGGGACTCCTTTCTCGATGCTTCATCAGAGTTTCACAGTTTCCCTAAAACTGATAATACACTTGCCTTCTCTTCCTGTTTCCAAAAGCTGTTTGTCCGTGACAAATGCCACCAAATCACGACGAGTAAATTCATGTCATGTTATAATCCTGAACACAATTTCTACCTAGAAGCTACACTTCCTAAACCACCTTGGAATATTACATCAAACGTAACCAGAAAAAGAGAAATAAATCTCAAAATAGTCTCCAAATGAAAAAAAAAAATGCATTTGGCAAAACAGAAGAGCTATTAATGCTCTTGATAATTAAAAGGACAAATAAAAAACTGACTTTTTAATAGCTATCCTCTATTCAACATGTAAACTGGGATCCTTAGACAAACATTCCACTTAATTACAACCCAGAGCCTCATGAATGCTTATGTTTAAAGAACATCTTCCCCCATCACTTCCTTTCTGACCTTCTTCACTGGTTAATTATTGTGTGTGCATGTGCTTCAAAAAAAAAAAAGTCCCCTTGGAACTGGCTTCTAAAGCAAAACAAGACTGGTCATTCTCAAAGTAATTCTCTGAACTGTAAATAGCAAATGAAACCATTTGTTTGCACTTCCATGTTTCTTCGCTACACAAAAAATAATTTCTGTTTCTATGTGGCCTACGCATCCAAAACCAAAAATTGTTCTGTTTTGTTTTGTTTCTTCAGCTTAAGCAGCATGCTGGAAGCATCAGTCCTTCCAGTTTGCCTTTCCAGGAAAAGGCTCACCATGACCTGTCCAGTTATGCCAAGCAATGTTAAGAACTCTTCCCTCTTGCCAAAAAGGAGGGTCAGGATCCAGTCATCTCAATCACCTGCTGCAGGGATTTGAGGAAATCTCTCTTTTCCATAGCCCTCCCTGTTTTGAAAGGGCAACACAAACTGTTTCTCCCCCTCCCACCAATGACAAAACTGTTACTCCTGCCTGCTCTCCATCCTGGGCGTCACGTGCGGTGACTCTACGCTCAGCGAGCCTTTGCCTCTTGAGAAAGACAGCCTGGTACAGCGCAGCATCTGCGCCAACCCAGAGCAAGGCTGCTTGTTCTCTCTCAGGAGCAAACTGTTATGTATATAGTTTACTTGTTAAAGTGAAAGCATCTCCCATTGTGCAGCCTGCTCACTTGTGTACAGCCCTGCACGTGGCTGGAGGCATCTACCCGACTGTACTCACTACGCTTGGGTCTGAATCTCCAAAGCCAAATGGCACTGGTCAGTTGTGTTCTCCTGGCTGCTGAGGCTGAGATGACCTGTCCCTCTGTCCTCTGCCTGAGCTCTCCTGCTCCATCCATACTTGAACCACGGCGTGAGTCACCAGGCATGTGCTGTGGTGGATGAGGGAATCTGCTCAAGGAAGGGCTCTGGCACTGAGCTTGCCGGTTCAGCCTTCCTCCTGAACCCGAGGTCCTGCTTCCTCCAGAGTGAACTCCTTCCCCTTTGAGTGACATGGGTTTGATTTACAACCCAAAGCTGAGGAAATACCCAGCCTGATCCTGCCTGCTGCAGGCTATGTGTGGGGTCTTCAGATAACACAAAAGATAAGCACATTCCCTTTTTCCTTACCATTAATTAATCTAGAAAATGCCACACAAAGCTGCCCGTGGTGCTCTTCTGATAATATTTCATTATTAAGGCTCAAAACATCATCCCCAGGATCCAGCGAACGGAAGGAGCTCTCAAGATACCTTACTATGAAAATCACCACAGGACTGGAGTCTTCAGGAGAGATCAAAGTCACATCTCATGTTAAGAAAGCCCAACCAAGCAAGGAAGCCATGTACAAAAGCCCGAGAGATGAACTGCTCTCCCCCTGCTTTCTCACTGGCTTTAAGTGGTCAGAGATTTTCTCAGGCTCCCCAGAGCGCTGCCGCCTCCTGCACAGGACGCCCGCACTGGCTGAAAAGGGGCAGCCAAAGTCACTGTTGGAGAACAGGAAAAAGCTGCTCTGAAGTTTCTGTTAAAAATACTTTCAATTATCTGTGACAGTGTTTTGTCAATGCAAACGGCATCTGGATGTGGGAAGGGAATAAGCTCTGATGCCTATCCTGCTGCAACCACTGCACTTCCGGCCTGATTCCGCGCTCTGGAAACCAGCTTCAGTGGGTAAGGGTTTCACACCATCCCTGTTTAACCCGAAGCAGGGCAAAGGCAGCTGTCAGTCTCCCTGACACATCGTTCAGGCAAGGCCAAAGGGCTCTAAATGGACACAAATGTAAATTTAGCCTTCCCGAGTCACCTTTTGCAGCACCCTATCAGTGTAAAGGGAGCTTCAGCAGAATGAAGATGCTAGCTCTGAAGGTAGTGAACAGAAGCGTTTTCCCCTCAATTCAAAACCATCAAGACAAGAGGCTGGGATTACTCAAGAAAGCTGTGCAGATACAACATGAGCCCTAGATGGTGGGAGATTTCCAAATCACAGAGTATCTGAGAGCGAGGTCACACCTTCCATCCAGAATTCTGCTGAAGACCCCCCTCTGCTCCAGACAGCAGCACCTCATGGCACCATGAGGTTCCCAATCACACAGAAGCACCTCGGAAGGGACTGGACCCACAAGAATGAAAACAATTTTCTCCAGACTCCACTGAGAGCTGGAGACAGAAAAACTGAAAATTGTCAGCAAGAGAATAAAGACCAGTGATTAAAAAAAACCCCACACTCTGGGCTTTGCATGAGGCTGGAATGGATAGCAAAATGGAGGGCAATGCAGGTACGTTATTCCAAGTCAAAAGGATCCTCTTTACTGCAGAAGCAGTAAAGGAAGGGCAAAACTCTTTCCCAGGACAAACACCACTTCTGACAGAAGCAGCAGCTCTGGATTCTCTAAATAACTTGATCTCAGAAGAAATGTCCAGGCACTGAGACAGTAGCTCACAAGAAAGGCTATATTTGTTTACCTTAACTGTGTATGTTGCATGGTGTTTAAAAGGTGATGTTTTTCTTTTTCTGTATTTGAACTCTTAAAAAACCTGCACGTGTCCTCTGCCTGCCACTGGAAGAAAGACTGGAGTGCTGGGATACCACATGCTTCTATTACTGGGACATTCAGGAACTCAGAACTGACCTTTCTGGTGGGGGGGCTTCCACATTCCATTTCTCTGCCAAGCAGGTCCATGCCCAGAAAACTTACTGGAATAACACAACTGGGAATCTGAAGCACACACCGGTGAAGGGGTGAGTGCTTGGTGGGGACAAGGCAGCACGACCCCAGAGGGGTCAAGCCACAGCACTCAGCTTGGTCAGCACTGAACACCAGCCCTGCTGAGAGCAAATACTCATTCCTGAAAAGTAACATGTTAACTGCTTTTTATTGAGATATTTTAATGAGAGAACTTTATCTCTGCTATGTGGATTTTGACTTCCACTAACTCTCCTCCAGTCCTCCAAGCACCATCTGAGCTGAACAGGGTACTAAATACATCTGCTCTTAAACCAAGATGGAAACAATAGCGTATGTCCAGCTCCAGAAGCATTATGATGCTGCAGAAAGACATGTTCTAATATAGTTTAATATTTAAAAAAATTTATTTCCAATTAAAAATTAACTATTTCAGGCAAGATTTCAGGTATTATTAACCCATTACTGCAAGTTTAACTCAGGAATTTCTTCTAGTGGACTCAAGAAGAATTAGCAAGTACACATGATGGCCAAAGTTCAGGCTAAAAATCTGATCTAGTTTAAAGCCTTCCAAGAAAAATGCAGCAGGACCCAGCCAGAAAGACACCTTGTAACAATCCTGAAGAGATCTTGAACCTGCTGTGGCAGTCACTGAGAGCTGCTATCCCCAGGATTTAGATTCCAGTAGCAATAACCAGACACTGCACGGCACTGGAGTTCCGTGCATCCCCTTGAGGTGCACCACACTGGTTGAAGAAAGCAGGGGCAGTAAATCAGTGCTGGGAAAACCACATTTGTGGTCTTTCTAAGAAACAGAAGAGACAATCTCACCTTTCTTTTTCTACCACTGCTGTTGCGATAACCAGATTAGAAGCTCACATCTGTTTGGTAGGTAGGTCAGAGTAATTTACTTCCATGGATCGGAACTACATCCTATTTGAATTACTCGCTATCAGGCAAACCAAGAGCAGCATGGCTATTTCCTGTGAATAAGACAAATGCTACGTCCACCTCGATGAGTAAGCCAAACCGGAGGGCAGAGTGTGAAAATGTGATAGATCTATTCTTCTCTAAACAATGGAACTGGGGAGGGCTTCCAGCAGCCACCAATGCAGCTCAGGACTTCCGCATGCTGCCAGCTTCAACCTCTCATCCTCTGGAAGAGTAACATTTACAGCAGTGTATTCCATGTCAGCAGGAGAAGGGCTACGGCTCAGTCTGGGCACCTCTAAGTACAACATCTCTTCTGCTCACCAGTTTTTTGCCTTCACATGCACTGGATGTGCAGCCCGTCAACCAGGAGCTTGAGATTTCTCAGCAGACAACACTACAGTATGGGAAATCCTGATGATAAATACAGCAGTCTTATAGGTAAGTGCAAAAGAAAGAGCTGGAGATGCAACAGCCCTGCTCTGGGAGGAGCTGACCTCAATGCAGACCACCTGGGTCCTTCTGAAGGCACAGCCTGTGTGAACAGCATGAATCTGACGTGTGGAAAAGAACACCTCTGCCTGCTGCACAGACACTCTGCTGCCGTTTGGTGGGTTTGGAAACGCATCAAGAGGATTAGATCAAAAGGTACACAAAGGTGGGACATCGCCGCTACCTGATGAAACTACTGCACCCAGCTAGTGCCCAACACAGGCAGGAACATTATGAGCACCCACAGTGGTCACCTCAGGGCCATTTTAACTTCCTGCCAGGGCTGTAGAACTCTTACACCCTCATTTCTACTACTTGTCTTTCATGCAACTATTTCTGTGACTACAGTCAAGAACCAGGAAAAAATGGTCTGGCAGCAAATCCCACTCCTTCCATTCCCTAGGCCGTGATCCGTCACATTAACCCCCGGCTTCTGCACATCAAAGTTTTCAGAGAACCGTCAGAGAGGATCAGTGTTTTCGACTGTGTTTCACCAGATCCCAAGTGGGGTGAGATTTACACCGTACCTCTACCTTCTACCAAGCCTTTTCCTTTGAGCTCCTTTTTCTTTGCCCGTGACCTTTCTCCATCACAGCTTCTGTAACTGCAACTATTTGTACCTACAGCTTTTTCATTCAACGGCATGAAAATGATACTCTTCACTACGGGCTCCTGAGCAGCACCACTGAAATGGGTGGTTCCCACATTCACTCTGCTGCTAGTAGAGGTACCACGGTCACCAAAGGCTGACCTGCAAAAAGAAAAACTGTGGTTCCCACCTGGAACCACATGCCTAACTTGGAATATAGATCAGCAGAAACCTGGTAATAGGAAGTAAGCGACTATAAATATTCCTCTGAAAACAAACAAACAAAAAATCATAAACACCCAAAACTTTGTAAAACACACGGATGTCCAACACGGCAAGTCTCAAATAGCTTTGCATGTCCAAGGAGCTGTGCTAACGTTAATCAGCTTCTTATCACACACAAAAGGGAACTATTTTCTCCATTTTGCAGGCAGCAGGGAAGCGAGCGGGCAGGTTTGCAGCTCCCGGGAGCGGAGCGCAGCCCTCGGAGACGGCTCCGGCCGCCCGTCCCGGCGCTGCCCGCCGCTGGAGGAGGAAGAGAAGAAGGAGGAGAAAAGGGGAAAGGCGAACCGGGCGCCCAGCCCGCCGGGGGATGCTCCAGTATCCCCCGGCACCAGCAGGAAAACACTGGCCGCGCTGCCGGGAGCGCCGGGCCGCCCATTGTGCGGCGAGAGGGGGGCTGCACAATGCGCCCGGCCGGCCTTTGTTCACCGGGAGCCGAATTAAACAGCTCCTTTCCTCTCTTCCCTTCCCCTCCCCTCCGTTCCCCAGGGAAGCGGCACCACGCGGGGCGGACACGGCGCACACACCACCCCCCCTCACGGCCGAATCCCCCACCCCTTTGTTGCCGACTCGGGGAGGGGAACCGCAGCCCCGCGGCGCCGGCCTGGGCGGACCCTGCCCGGCGGCCCGGCCGGGGGCTGCTCACGGGCAGGCCCAGCGCGACGGCCCGGCCGCAGCTGCGGCTCAACCCGGCCCGGCCCAGCTCGGCCCGCTCGGGCGCCCTGTCAGAAGCCCGAAGGCCGAGAGGTCGGCGGGAGCCCACGGGCCGAGCCGGGCCGAGCCCCCCCGACACGTTCCCTCCCCTCTCCTCGGCGCCGGCCGGGCCCAGCAGCCCGCCCCCCCTTCCCCCCCCAGCCCAGCGCCGGGGGCCGGGGCCGTGCGCTCCCCCCGCCCCGCTGTTCCGCGGCCGCGCTACCTGCTGATCTTCTGGGCGAAGGCGCGGCGCTCGGCCATGGCCGCGCTGCGGGGCTCCGCGCGGCCGCTCCTCAGCTCTGGCGGGGCCGGGGAGTCGGGGCCGGGCGCCGTAATGCTCCGCCGAGGCGCGCACCCGTGCGACGCAGCCGGCCCAGCGCCCACCCTCGGCGCTCGCCGCGCCCGCCTCCTCCCCTTCGCCGGTCAGGGGCCGCTCGTCGTAGACTTACGGCGGGGCGGGAGAGGCGAGGAGGGGCCGTCGGCTTTCCCCTGCCCATCGCCGGTGCCGGGCCCGCGGCCCTTGGGGCGGCTTCTCCGGGTCCCGCACCGGCAGCCGGTAACGCTCCGGCGTCCGGCTCGTACAGGCTTCACCGAGCGCGTCCCGTCATTGCCGTGGTGCGGACGGAGCGCGCCTTCGGTTCCGCGCGTTCCCGCTGCCGCTTTAGTGCCATTTAAAAGGAGTGGGTTGGGGGTATCGCTAGGAGATCCGCTCGTGTCTGGTGATAGTGGCCCTTCATCCACGCCGGTGTCAAGCAGAGTTCAACTGGAAGCTGTGGGCTGCGGATGCCTCAGCTCAGAACCACTGCTGGGGTCTCACGGGTGCCAACCCCTGGAAGATCTTCCATGGCTCCAGACTGCCATGGGTCTACAGGGCATGGACAGGTCCCTTGGCCACCCATATCCCCACTGAGCATGGTACCGAGGGACCTCTGAGCTTCAATTACCATGTTCCTACATGATGCATGTGCCTGCAGGGATGGGACTGGGCTCTCGGTCCATTATGCCCTGTATAATACCAGCTTTTCCTTCAGAAAGACTAAAAATCATCCCTAATGGTGATTTAGAAGAGGGGTGGAGCAGTGTAACCACCGTCTTTCCATCCAAACAGGTCATTACTACCCATGTCTCAATGTGCTGTATTTGAGGTGGTCATCATAAGGCAAAGAGGAGGTAGAGGGTGGAGAGTTAAAAAAAAACAAACCTATTTTGAGATTTCAAAAGAAGATGGAGGCTAGGACACATTCTAGCAGATAAATCAAAGTCAGCATTATATGAGATATGCTGCTCATTACTCTAAACCAGACAACTATAAATAGGAATCCAGGAAGTAGCCCGAAGTAGTGAGTGTTAATTGACCCCATCCCATCTGCCTGCATTGTGTGAATGTTTCTAGCACGTTGCGACTGCAATCGGAGCGTGCCCGCTTTGCCACTCACAGAAGCCACTGGTTTCCAGCTGCACGTAATTATTCCACTTTTCTGTTTGTGTGTGTTTGTGAAGGAATGTCACACCCCAAAATCTGCAAACGTGTATGTGTCTGAGCGATCCCTCTGGAGTTCATCAGGCTCCATGAGGAGATGAAGTGAATCCCGTGTGGGTAGCATGGTGGCCTGCTACAGAAACGTGGTGCCGTGCGTTCCACAGATGCACGCACACGCGTGCACACAGATGGAGATGCTGCAAAGCAAAGACCTATTGTGTGCTGCTGAGAAAGGGCTGCTTTTCTCCAAGGGGGAGGGGAGAAGATACCCCACCAGCGCCTGCCACGACAAAGACTTCTGTTCTTGAATTACTGCCTGCCTGTAGAACTGCACACAGGAGAAGCCCATCACCCAGAGCAGACGGGATAAGCCAGTGAGCTATTTGCCTTCTTACAGCCACAGAGGTTGTGGATGCCCATTCCCAGAAGTGTTCAAGGTCAGGCTGGATGGGACTTTGGGCAACCTGCTCTAGTTGCAGACGTCCCTGCTCTCTGCAGGGGTGTTGGAACTGGATGATCTTTAAAAGGTCACTTCCAACCCAATCCAGTCTATGGTTCTAATGGCATCAGTCTAACTTGGTCCTGCCTTAAGGGAAAGAGTCATTGCCTAACACTTTATATCGAAACTGGGAATCCTGCATTTCTGAAAAGGGAAATTCTTATCTCTGCCAGAAGGTGCAAAGAGCAGTCCAGCCCCAGAAGCCCTGATACACAGAGCACAGTGTAACCAAGGTCAATCAAGAGACCTCTTGGATTTCAGGTTTCATTTTTCCTCCCTGTCAGTTACTACCACAGACAAAAAAGCTTGATTACGTTGTGGGACATGTAAAGTCATCTCAGTCTTACCCCCAAAATCTATGTAGAGCTTATTTAACAGCCTTCCACAACTGATTTGTCAGCATGGGCTGTTTAAAGACCAAGGGTACACTAACAGTGCAGTAATGACATGGGAGACTGGCAGGTCTCTGATGCACAGGAACAGCTTAGTTTGGTGCAGCCACCACCACCATCCCCAAATACTGTGTCTGCCTCACCCTGCGCAGGCATCTGAGCCATACATCAGCTGCTTTACGTCAGCTGCTTCCCGCACCTCCAAAGGCTACAGCACAGGGGCTGGAGGTAACTAGTTGCTGAGTTTTGATGTCACCATTGCCCATCTGTCAGTGCCCTGCTTTTCACTGACTTTTTCTGCAGCTCATGAGCTCTGGCAGACACGATTCCAGTTGTCCACCCACCTCTGTGCTGGAAGTGACTGACGGAAGGTCAGTTGGATCAGCCATGCCTGACAGGTGTGCTCTGACATCTGAAACCACTGTGTGTGGACACCAGAGTTCAAAACTGCCAGCTGAGGTGGGGTCACACATCCTGCTCTGCCACCCTTGCCAGAAAGGCCACAGCCTCGCTGCAAGAGCGGGACAACTGAGAGTAATCAAGCTCTAAGCTATGAAGCAGGGGCCAGGAGCCAACCTCTTTATGAATGTTTTGTTACTCATCTTGCTGAAGCATAAAAAAGTACAGAAGTATCAACAGAGATGGAAAAAAATCCTAACTCCACCCTATCTAATATGGAACATCACATACAAATTCAAAAATACATACGTACATTCAATTCAAAGGTACACAGTGGATCTAAAATAGGTGTACATCCAATACAGTATATATTATGTGCCCTCAATGGGAGGGTATTGCTTTGTAGATAAAGAATCTTCCTCCATATAGTTGGTCTAAATATGAACAAAATCCCTCAATTCATTTAAGAATCAACATCAAGTGAATTTCAGAAAAATAACCAAGATTCCTCATTACTTTTCAGAAAGTATCAGCCCAGCAAAAATCTACACAGTCAGTGCCAATGACTTTAAACAGTAAGAGATCACTGGGGTAGGTAGAAATGTACACATGGCCTTGTCAAGAGAACCAAGGGCTTCTGTAGATTGACTCTAAACTTTGCAGTGCATGAAGCATTAACCAAAAGAAGTCAAGGGAAAAGTGAAGAAATATGAAGGGGAAAAAAAATGCAGTATTTTACCATTATAACTCCAATAATGCCAAACACTAAAATTCATGGTATCAGCAAATCTTGCCTCCATCTCTCTGGCAAGTCACTATGACTGATGTGGTGGTGTTGCTGCATTATTCCGAGTACTAAGGTGAGTGTTGCCACTGACGGGCACTGAGTCACATAACCTTCTTGCCTCTTGTTTTCTCAGCTTACAAGTGAATTAATTGGAAGAAAGGTTCTGGCTGAAGAAACAAACTTGTGCTTTGCAAAGAGGAGAATGTGACCAATTGGCCACAGAGACCCATTACATGGAATTTCAATCTGCAATAAAAAAAAATTCCTCCAGGCATCTTTTTAGGAACCAGCAGTTTCCTTTGATTCAAAACCAACTGTTGTGTGGCAAATTCTACTTGCAGTAGAAAATGGAACTATTTTCTTTTCAATTTGGTTAAAATTGTATGCAATTGATGATGTATTTGGAGTGCTTGTATTGTTGTCTGTGCATATGCATTGTCCTCAGGGATGACTGGTATCTCAGAACAAGGGTGAAGACAAATCAAGACTAACTGCAGTGGAGGGACTGTGCACACTGCAGTTAATACCTGCACACAGCCCAGCTTAATCTAAATGACTGGACAGAGGTGACAAAAAGGTGAGGGATGAAGAGCTGAGTCTACCTCGGCCAGCTGTATTTGGGCAAAGCAGCTCTCTAAAGGTCACGGCCTGGACACAGCGCTCTGCTGACATGCCTCTAGCTGTGAAACAGCACAGCTCACGCTGACAGGGTGTGAAGGAAGCACCATTTCAATTATTCACTAGGGTACCTGTCCATAAACCACATGCATCCTTTAAAACACATCACTAAAATGCTTTTATTATTGAGAATTCATTTATATATATATAAAATCAATTTTGGTAAAAGCACCCTGCAAACACAGATTTAAGTCACTGAGCCTGATAATTCTAAGATTAAGTCCTGCACAAGAAAAATCTTTGAGATTGTAGCCATAGAACATTTTGCAAAAAGTGAACCAATCCCGTGTCTTGTTTGTGAGCAGCCTATGTACCCAGTCCATTGCTTCCTTGTTCTTCTTACGTAAACTTCCTCAAACCAAACACATTGAAAACATTTTCCACTGAAAATGCATCCAACATAATTCAATAAACAATGTAGTAAATAAGGGACTGCGAATTCAGAGAGCCATCTACTGGCAGTTATGTGAAATGAATTAAATTCATCAAGGGCCAAATCTTCTCTTGCCTCTCCTTGAAAATAATTTCTTTAAACATAAGGAACTACATACATGTAATGTGAACTGTACAAGCATAATTATCTTCTCAAGACGGGTATGGCAAGAGTGGAAGATGCTGCTGTTCTCAGAGCAAGAAGGAGCAGCCTCGTTTGCCCAGTTCTGCTGGGCAAATGAGGAACTAGGAGAGTAACGAAGTGAGGACTCTCCAAGTGCCTGCAGCCTTCACTACATCCCTCACATCCAGGTTATTTCTTCTCTAGATGGCTCAAGACAGGCATAGCAAAAGCTAATGACAGCTAAGCTCAAAGAAGAGCCAAGGTGCCCCGAGTACAGCGTTTCAAAGACCAGTTTTATAGTGAACGGTGTTCTTCATCCCAGACATCAGAAGATCACACGGGATCCTCACACCAAGGAAGGGAGATACTTTGTCATTCTGGATATTTTATCAAATCATATCAAGCATGGCATGAAACAGCACAGCTGTGTGTAAAACATTCTGCCTACAGCAGAATCTCCCAGCCCATGAGCCAGGCCCACAGGAGGTTCAAGCTTCCTCTCCCATGGAGAGGCACCAGTTCCACTTACTGGGGCTATCTGAAGATGGGGCGAAGTAGCAGTGGTGGCTGGCTCCTCCCTTTCTCCTTAGCTCCACTGTTTTAGGTGGAGCAGCTGGGTAGGGTAACAGACACGGTGGCAGGAATGGTGGCCAGACTCAGACTCCTACAGCAGGAAAAGTTCCTTTTGAAGGAGAAATGGAAAATTGAACCCTCAGCTGCACTAGTCTTTCTGCAGCCACCTTCATACAGCAGCATCTGATGTCCGCTTTAGTTTTGCCTTTATTCTTTATCTCCTGGCATTATGACTTTCAGTTTTCTTAATTTTAAAAGATGGGTTCATGAACCTAAATCTCCTCAGATAAGGACTCGCAGTCTTCTCAACTAAGCTTCCATTAATATCTGTTCATGTTTATCATTTTCAGGTATTTTGTTTCTACCTTGAATACAGCTTTTCAGTCTCCCAGTTTAATACTCTGTGAATGTCACCAATATCATCTTTATTTTCTCTCCCTGGCATTTAACCAAGATCTTAAATTAAGGGTAGCCTTGGTACAGATTCTTACAGGTATCCTAGTGGAGTCTCCTCTTCCCTAGCCTGATCCTGGGATAGAGTAAGAAAACCTGATTTTGGATGGAGTGAGTGGTACGAGGAGAAGCGTGCTGGCTACATCAGTGGAGACAGACACCTCAACAGGCACCTAGTGAGAGGGATGCTCCCGATGATGCTTTCACCCTGCATCACTGCTTCAAAGGGCAGTGCACAAATTACTGCCACAGGCAGGCAGACACAGCAGGCATGTGCAAGCAGAGTCACACTTGGGTAGATAGGTGGTTCTAGTCTACAGAAGGATCTCAGGGCCACCCCCAGCAGCTCAGTCAGAGTCTGTGCATGCAGTTGCAAGCATCTCAAGAAGCAAAATAGGACAATCCTCTGCTCCCTAAAAGGTTCCCTCAGGCTTACATGCCGCTGTGCATGTGCACCGAGTATTAACCTTGAACTTCCTGACTTCTTTGCGAAACCCGCGACCTTCTGGAGTAATGGGCTCGCTTTGGAGACAAAATAGTTGTCATAGCTTTTAGTTTTTAATCAATAATGCCTCTCATCTTTATAAAGCTCTGTATCATTTATCTAATCATTCTATTTCCAGTAGTGTTGCTAAGCACAAGCAGCCCTTCTACAAGCACATCTGAGGTTTTCTGATCTAAAACGGGTGGGAAGAACCTTGCTGTAACCTATTCTAACAAGTCGTTCTGTGAGCAGAACTAACCCTGTCTGGATTCCAGTGTTCTGCCTTTATCCTATTCCAGGGTCTCTTTTTATCTGAGCAGCTATTTCCACAAAAACTGGAGGTATTTGCTATTCTGCAGAGTGGTTTCAAAACTTTCCAGAGGGAAAGAGATCACAGATGGCTTAGGAAATGAAACTAAAAATAAATGAGGAAGGATTCCCTTCTCTATAGCTCCTTGGCCCGAGGTCTGCTCTGTTGAGACAACAGACAACCAGGTATTTTTGCTACTCGGTGATCTAGGAGGTCCTTTCCAACCATGAATATTCTGTGATTCTGGAAAGCACAGGCTGCTGGACAGATGTGTAATGGACTTTTTGAAAGATCTTGCAGATTATTGATGAATGCTTAGGTGGCTTCCCAGATGTGACCTAGTAGGCTAGTGGCAGATACACAAAGCTTCATTCTCCTGACTGCCCAGCAATGGGTGGGGTCTTACCCTTCTGCAGCATGTGGTGGGTAAATGCTGTGTAACTGTGGTATATCCGAGACTGTCTTCTCTTTTAGTCTTCTTGATGTTGCCACTTGGTGTTACCCGCTTGGTTTACCTATTAAAAAAGCAAAGACAAATTATTTTTTCCATGAACACAGATTCTAAATACTTCCTTACTATTACTATATTAATTTAGCACAAATAGAGCTCAAAGGTGGTTTGTGTGGCCTTTATGCCATTAAAATGTTGAAAGTGTAGACTCTTTGTGACATTTGTTAGAAGTTTGTTGAATGCACTATATTCTCTCCCACTCCCTTTGCAAGCCTTTCCTACAGAATTAGGAATCAGTGAATAACTGTCTTTACAGATAGTTATTTAGGGTTGCTTGAGTAATTATTTCACAAAGCTTTGTTTTGCATGATTCGACTGATGCAAAAAGCAGGAAGTATCTTCATTCTCACAACCCGATTGCCTGAGGGATTTACAACGTATATCCAGATGGCACGCTGTGTGGCCTGTCAAATCAGTTATTAAATTTCAGAGCAGGAAGGCGCGAGTAACTAATTTCAGGCAAGGGAAGAGCCATTTCATTTGGTCAACTGAATAATTCTTTGTTCAACATTTAGCCAAATCCAAGCCCCACCTTAGCTACTCAGCTCTCCATATTCAAGACCGTACACAAACAGACAAGCACATTCATCTTTGTCTTTGAGAATAAAAGCAAAGATGAAACTTTAAAGAACTATTATTCCTAAAACAGGTCGTAAAATTCTGAAGGCAGGAGGCTGTTTCCTTCCTCACTGACAGATTACCCTACTGGGGGGCCACAGTCTTCCATGAGTTTAGAACAAACAGCAACACGGGGTTTTATTTTACATCTTTATCTTCGCTTTGAATATAGACATAGCATGTGTGCTACTTTCTGCATGTTACCTCTCCCTTCCGGTTTTGAAAAGGAGCAGTAACTCCATGTGACCATTCTTCAGGATTTTTTTAATGTTATTGTGGCACTGTTATTACTGTAAGTGCTATACAGAGATGCTGCAAGAGCCTGAAGGATTCCTAAAAGACATGAGGATTGTGATCAGTAATTCCTAGGAAAGCAGAAAAGAAGTGTTGTTAGCAAGGGCAGGCAGTGAGCTGAAAGGCAGGAGGATTAGAAAAGTGATGTCTACATCCCCACTTCAAGCGAATAGCTAGACCTTAGAAACAAGATGTTGTCTGCTTTGCACATTAATAGCCAAGATCTTTTTTACTGATTAACCCTTGAAAGTGAAATACATGATACCCATGAGACTGTGTTAAAAAAATACCAGCATGAAAGGCACAAAACATCTCTTGTTGCCATTGGTACCAAAGCTTAATTTTCAGTCATGTGCTAGTATCATGTGCTGATGATAAAAAATTGAACTTACTCTGATCATCTTTGACCAGCAGAAGGCAGTAAAATCACAAAACAGAAAAAAACACCAAAATTTCCTCTCATGAACTCAAAACTGTGCTGTTGAGTCCCAAATGCAGGGACAGAATCTTAAGCAGAAATGCCTGTTCAAGACATTCAAGAAATTCAAGCAACATTCTTCCCAAATCCTGCACTTTTTTTTTTCCTTAAACCCTTGGCTGCTGATACAGCCAATGATTATTTTTAAGCAGCTTAAGACAGATTAAAGAAGAGCCTACTTTACAAAATACTGATAAAAAACCCAAAGTACCCTCATCCCGTCTCGCCAAGCAGAGTGAGGGGAGACACAATTTCTCTGATCTACTATTAGGAAAGAAAGAAAGCAGCGAGTTCAACTGGAAAACACTGTCGGAAACACTGTCGGCATGTGAACAAACACGTCTGTGCTCGGGCTGGAGATTTAAGTACCAGCCTCCGGACAATCGGGGAGATTTGGAAACTGTTTTGATGGAGGGGAGTCAAAAGACGCTAAATTTAAAACAAAAAAAAGAAGCCAACAAAACAACAAACCGAACAACAAATAAAAACAAACGAGAAAACAAACAAACCGGCAAAACACCTTGAAACGAAGCTGAAGACCCCCTGAAGTGGAGGCCTCAGGCCCGGGCTTCCCGCGCTGAGCCCCCAGCCCCCCGCTCCGCGCCCGCCTTTCCAGGAGTCTGTCTCCAGCCGCGGCCGGGCCCTTCGGCCCACCTCGGCCCGGCCCCCCTCGTCCTCCTCCTCAGCCCGCCCCGCCGCCTCCCGCTGCGCCCTTTCTTCGCTCCCCCCCCCCCCCCCCCCCCCCCCCCCCCCCCCCCCCCCCCCCCCCCCCCCCCCCCCCCCCCCCGCGCCCCCCCCCC
>JANIJG010009804.1:0-82557 GCA_024611175.1 Megaceryle torquata
AACCCAAATCCTTCTTCAAAAACTGTAAGTCTGAGGTCAAAATAAATTGTTCCCAAAATTCCTCTTTTTTTTTTTTTTTTTTTTTTTTTTTTTTTTTTTTTTTTTTTTTTCCAAAAGAAGAGAAAAAGAACAATTTAGGAATAGAGGATTTGTTCTGCTGATGAGAGAAAATGTGGGAAGAAACAAGGACATCCAAAAGGATCTGCTATAAAAATCCTTGCTTTAAATTAGAAAGCAAAACACAGACAGCAGCTACAATTCTGACACTGTTGAACTTGTGCTTTTTCTACACTGACTTAATGTCTTTTAGTAGTTAATATGTATTCTAGAGCAGCCACACAACAATTTCTGATTTCGGTTAGGAGTCCCTCTAGGGGAGATTTTTCTTCTACAAGATTGGACACGAAAAAAATATTCATTGCCACAGATTAAATCCCTGGTAAAAGCGATGCGCCGCTGACAGGAGCTTCTCAGCCAGGCGAAAGCTACTGCTAGAAGTCCTCTACAGCCCTCAAGTGGTTCACTTTGAATCCTACACGTTGGGAACACAGAGCATCAGCCTTGTCAAGGAGACTTCAGGGACGGGCATAGCCTTAGACGGTCACCGAACTTGCCGCGCCCTCGCCAGCCCTTCCTTGCGGCTCCAGCTCCCGCAGCCGCAGGGGAAGGATGCGCCGTCTTCCAGCTGCTTCTTTCCGGCTCCACGGGGCTGCTCCTCTGCTCCTTCAGGCTTCTTCTGCTCAACTCCGTGGGGATGCTCCTTTCCAGATCCACTGAAGCTGCTCCCGTCTGGCCACTTGTCCTTATCAGCATCCACAGCCCTGTCCATGTCTGCATCTGCCCCTGGCAGCTCCACTCCAAGGCACTGGGACAACACCAGGGGCAGCCCGGTCCCATGCCACAGCCCCACATGGAAGCCCATGACACACCATGATCCTCCCTGGCTCCATAGAGCTGCTCCTCTTCAGTTCCATTGGTCTCCTCATGCTCAGCTCTATGTGGATGCTTCTGCCTTGGGTCCATGTAGCTGCTTCTGTCCAGCCCCATAGAGCTCCTCCTACTCTGATCTGTGGGGTTACTCCTGTCTAGTTCCCTGTCTTTTTCCATCATCAACCCTAGCTGGACCTGTGTCTCCTTGGAGGAGGGGGCAGCTTGCACTGCCACCTGTATCACTGTCTAGGTGGCCCAGACAGTGCAGCCTGAGCTCTCCTGTGGTCATGGCCTCAGCTGGGGGTTGGCTGGGTCATCTCCATGCCCATGGGCTTTATGGCTCATCCCCAGGAACCCACTCTTGCTCTGTCTCTGCTGGCAGCTCCAGCTGGGGGTCCTGGCCAAGGACTGGCTGTGACTCCCCCACCAGCTCCTTGACAGCCTTGGGGAACTAGGGATCTCCTGGGTGAGTGAGTCCCTCCAGCTCCATCACAGCTCTGGGCCAATGCTCCGTGGAAGTGGAGCTGCTCCTCCCCAGGGAGGCCAGGGAGTCCCATGGTGGGGTATCAGGGCCCAGGGGGACAGGTGTTCCCTGCTTGACAATCCTGTCCTGACCCTGTGGGAGAGGGAAGAGATTGTGCTGCATGGAAGAGGAGGAGAAGAAGAAACTCACACCTGAGCTGGTGGGGGAGCCAGGACCAGCCCATGGCTAAGACCCCTCATGAGAACTCCTGGTGGGGATGGAGAACAAGCAGGTTCCTGGGCATTGGGTGGGCAGCGTACAGAGCTCTGTGGATGTGGAGCACAGTCCCCAGCAGACAGGACCTGGGGTTTGGGCATGTGGCTGGGATGCCCAGGCAGGAGTCAAGCATTGTGGGATACTGCTTGGAGATGGGGTGAGTGCTGGGAAGACCCCCATATCCTGCCTCCCTCTGTGCCCTGCCCCTTCCCATGCTGGGCACTGCTGGAAGAGCTGGGGTGCAGCAGTGTCTCCTTCTCTTCAGGGCAAGAGTGGAGATATCGATTATGAACTCCTGCCCTTGATGACGGTGCTTGAGGTTCCTTATCCATAGTAATGGACCTGTGGCCTTCCTGAGGTCCCTGTTGAGAAGCAGTTCAATGCACTGTGTCTTTCTGGACTCTTTCCCATCATTATGGCCCACTTTTGATGGTGGAGCTGTTGGAGACCAATGACTTGGAAAACTCTCAGTCCAAGCAGGGTGTCAAGGAGAGCTGGTGGAGGAGACATTGGAGCCCCTCTGGAGCTTCAGAAGAGGACCTGAAAACCATCATCTGCCCCTTGTGCCCTTAAGCCAGACCAGGCACCCCTGCATCTCTGTGAGACAGAGCCAATGCCAGCAGCCCACTCTCCTGCCTGGAACACCAGAGCACCCACCATCCCCATGGTCCCCCAGCCCATCCCTGTCCATTGTGCTGCCCAAGAACGAGCTCAGCACCCTCCAACTCCAGTCCCAATTGGAATGACCATCCAGCCACACCAGCCTGTCCCTGGCCACCATGCTGCCACAGAATGAGCCCAACACCATCCAGCTCCATCCCCAACTGTAAAAGACCCTCAGCCCCACCAACCCCCTGATGGGCATCCTGCTGCTGCTGCAGACCCCATGGGGCCTTCATCACCTTGAACCACTCAGCTCAGCCCTCTGGCAACTCATCCCAGCCCTCCAGCCACTCAACCCAGACCTCTGGCCACCTGAATTGTAAGTGGCTTCTTGCTTGGACCATGAACAGACAGGGAGAAAAGCAGGTTGGGCTCACTGATGTGCACCAGGGTGCTGGGCCTTGCAAAGCATTTTGTGTCCTCTCAGAGCCTGAGCTTCTACTGGTGCTGGCAAGCAAGGGAAAGCTGCCCGCAGGTCCTGCCAGAGGGGCTGGGATGCTACATGGTCTCCTGGTTGTCCTCCTCTGAAGGGTAAGAGTAGAGGCGACGAGCAGTGAACCCATGTCCATGCAGGCCTTGCTAGACTCCATGCCCCTCATCATGACCCTGGGCTCCCTGTCCTGCTTCTGGGGAGCATTCCCAATTCCTGGATGATTAGAAGCCCAAGCAAGAGCAGGTCCCTTGGCACTGGGCAGACAAGGCGATGAGCAGGGAGCCTGTGTCCACGCAGGCCATGCTGGATGCCATGCCATGTGGAGCCTTTGGACTCACTGTCCATCTTGGGTTCATTGCTGGTGAGCAGTTCCTGGTCCCACAGCTCCATCCACTCCTTCCCAGAGTAGGAACTGCCAGAGGGGGCTTGTGGTGGGATCCCCCCAGGGACTTTCTCCGTCTCCTCCCTCAGCAGCTCTGGGGAGAGTTGGGGTGAAGAGCAGGAAGGATCTGTCCCTTTGGGCCACACTGACCTCCATGGGCTCCCTGTTGAGGGGCAGTCCCAATTCAGTGGGCTTCATCTCTTTGGACTCTTTCTCACAACCACTGTATTTGGATGGTGCAGCTGGTGGCGACCAACTGCTCAGAAAACCCTCTGTCTGACCAGCATGTCAAAGGTGACGCACATGGCGGAGTAGCCAGGACCAGCCCTTGACTAGGCACCCTTGCCACACAAACTCCTGGTGGAAAATGAGCATGAGTGGGTTCCCAAGCACAGGGTGGACAGGGCACAGAGCCCTGTGGATGTGGAGCTGTCCCCTGGAAGCTGCTCAGCCATGGCCATTGCCACAAGGGAGCAGTGAGTCCTGGAGCTCATTGGCACCATCCAAGACTCCCATGTCATGACTGAGAAGCTCTGCAAATGGCTGCACATGGAGCTCACCCAGTGGCAGGAGGTGGAGGGAGCCTATGGTGGCACCCCCTCCTTGGGAGTCCTAACTCCCTCCGGCCAGGATGGAGGTGCAGGACAAGGTGGGGTTGCCTGGGGCCAGGGTTTGGTTCAAGTGTCTGGAAGCAGAGATGCCGAGGGACAATGTAGACAAATGCATGGTAGGACCAGGCAGGAGCAGCTCTGTGAGCCTGAACAGGAGCATCCCAACTGCTCCAAGCAAAAGCATCCTGGTGGAGCACAGTCCCTGGCTCTGGGCATGTAGCCGGGGGGCTGGGAGCTGTTGCATATGCAAGTATGTAAACCAGTGATGGGACTGAGGACAGTTCCTCTGTCCCATCTGCAGCTGAGGGCTTCAACGGCATCCTCTTTCCACTGCAGCCTCTCTGGAGCTTCAGAAGAGCACGTGGAAGTCATATGCCACACTCAGTCCAACCAGGATGTCAAGGAGCCAGAGGAAGAACCAGAACCAGCCCTTGGCCAGAACCCCTCATGGGAACTAAAGGAGAGGATGGAGGATGAGCGGGTTCCTGGGGACACGGAGGACAGGGCGCAGGGCCCTGTGGACTCAGAGCACAGTCCCCAGCAGAGGGAACATGGAGTCTGGGCACATGGCCAGGGGTGCCAGGAACAGGGCATTGTAGGATGGTGCTTCCACAACTGCTTCACAATTGCTGCCTGAAAATGTGCTGGGGATCCCACTGGCAGCACCACTACATCTGCTTCTTCAAGCACTGTGGTGGCAGCGCTGGACCCCAAAGAACAATGGGTTCCCCTGTAGCAGCCAGGGGGCCTAGGGCTGGGAACCCCCTGGGGTGCCCCTTCCTCTGAAGAGTTAATAAATGACATAATTTCTCTTTCCCTGCTGCTGTGGTTCTTCCACCCACCCTGTGGCTGGGGGTATGACTCTCTTGGTGCTTGACCCCAATGGGGAGAGGCTAGTACCAGGTACTGCCGGTACCCAAAGAACTGGGGGGTGGCTGGTAGCTGGGGACCTGGTGGGCTGGAGAAATTAGTTTGGGTGACTACTCTGACCCATGAAGGCAGAGTGAGCCTTGTATGAGTTTTAACAGGCAGCAGAGCAGGCCTGTTGTGCTGGGGATTTGTCCTGGAGAGAGGGAGAGGGTGTTTTAGGACACTGGCATCAGCCACTGTCCTGCTCATCCCAGGAGTCCTCACATCACAAACTATCTCCTAATGCAAAAGACCCACCCTGGAGGTACCTGTGTGCTGCAGATGTGCCACATGCACTGATGCTGTGATGCTCCTGACAACGGAATCCACCCACAGCACAAGGACCAGCTCTGTGCTGCCTGGAGCTTGCTCCTTGCCCACAGCCAGTGCAGGCAGCCCAGAATTCAGCCTCAGCCCTTTCTCCAGGCTTTCCCCACTTGCTGGAAAGCCCTTAGGGTGTCCTCCCTAACTATGAGCACTTGCTCTGCTCTGGAGAACCTCTGCAGGGAGGTGAAAAGGGCCCAGAGGGTGAGGCCATCTCCAAAGCTCCCCCAGACTGCTGCCACCTGGCCCCTTCCCCATGAGCAGTAGCTGGGGCACAACAGTCTTAACTGAAGAAGTGATGTCCAATTTCAGAAATACTGATCCCTGATCCTCCATTGCTCTCTCTTTTTAGGGTGTTGGAATACCCAGGTTGGGAATCTTCTGCCTTACTAAACACTCTTTGTCCATGGAGGTTCATGAGTTCCTCCATGCATAGAAGCCTCTCTTCCAGCTGTCAGAGAACACCGCAGGAGCTCAGGAGAAAGAAACTCTTCTTGTAAGGGAAGCATATAATTGAGACAGCTTCCTCTCTTGAAGCCTTTGGTATGTATGCACAACTGCTGCTGCCCAGGGACTGAGAAGAGTCTAGAGCTCCTTCAGAAGATCCCATGAATAGTCTGAGCTCCTCACAAGCAAGGACAGGCTCCCACTTTCCACCATTCACCAAGCAGCAGCTTCTGAAAACATCCCTCTCTGCACTGCTTGCACCCTGATGCTGTGTTGGCTCATGGCAGCAGGGAGGATGTGCTGAGGCCCCAGCAATGCCCCATGTGTGGGCACCAGGCCCTCAGAACTCTTTTGAGTTTTCAGGGGTTGTTGTTTCTCCAGTGTTGATCCTCTTTGCTCTATCAGTCAGAAATATTGCCCCTGGGGATGGCAGTCAGGGTCCCCAGAGCTGTGAATCCTGGGGATGACTTCCCGGGGAAAGGGAATGGCCACTTTTGGTCAGAAAGCAACAGATTCCTCGCAGGGGCAGCCCAGGCCTAGTGTTATGAAGACATCCATGAGCTGCACCAGAGGAATCTGCAAGACAGCTCTCTAGCAGAACTTTGCTTGTGGGCTTGGCCGCTTGCCCAGCCTTGACTCTAACTTAATTTGCTCCCTGCTTGTTTTTCTCTAGGTTCCTTCTGTGATTGTTCTCTTGAGTTATGCCTTGGTATCCTTGGGCAATTGTGTTCCTTGGGACATGGTGCAGCGCTGCGTGTTGCCATGTTCCTCAAATCACCTACTGCACTGCGCTCAGGAGACCCTGCTTTTTCTGTCTTACAACCTGTCAAGGAAGCAGGATGTAGATGCCATCTTCATGGACACTAGCTGCCTGTGCTTCCAGAAGAATGAAGTGAAAATGAGGGGTTTCTGCAGGCTTTGTTTGCACCCTGGATAGCACCGGCCGCCTGCTGAAATTTCTCCTTAGCATGAGTCTCTCACTCCACCAGCACTGCCATGGGCTCTTGGGAAATGCCCTGAAAAGCCACTGGCAGTGACCTCTCCTCATGGGTCCGACTCGTCTCCTGCTTGAGGTGGCTCCCTCTTGCCCTTGCATAAAGCCAGGCAGGGTTATTATTGGGTGCAGATGCTTGCTGTGCAGCTCCTGCTTCTAATGAGAAGGGGTTAATGCTGATGACAGCGGGCTCTGCCAGAGGACAGCTTTCTGCCTTAGCAACCCAGAGGCCAGCTGCCTTGTTTGGTAATGGAATCTTTTCCTGGCAATGGTCTCACTTTGGGCTGTCTCTCCTGCAGAGAGCAGATGGGTTTGGCCATGTCAGGCAGGAGTGCCCTTTCCCAGACACTTTCTAGTGGTGGTGGTGTGTTTCCTGAGTGACTATGTTTGCTTCTGCCACCCTTGGCCACTGACCATGTCATCAGCTTCTTAGCTTCTCTTGGGTCAGCTGGTAGTGCCAAGGCTTGTGCACTGCTTGGGAAGGAGCCGGAGGGAGACATTTCCCAGGACTGGATCCTGTTGTCTTCTTGATTCCAGGATTGGTCTCTATGTAGCACCTGGAAGAGCTGCTGGGGAAGGGCCTCTTCAGACTCCCAAGGGGCAAGTGGAGGAAAAGTAGAAGCAAGGATGGAAGAAAAGCCCAACAGAAGAAGTAATGTGGGAGCTTGCTCCTGGGAGTCCTTGTGTGCTCAGGTTTTGCTTGACCTATTAATCTGTGTTTTATCTCTGCCCCGAGGTATTCTTATTTTCACTCTTCTGATTCTCTTCACCATGCCACTTCCAGGAGTGAGCATGCTGGTTTATGGTACTTGGCTGCCTACACTAGTTAACCAGTGACAAATGGCAACAGTGATCAGGGCTGAGTTCATGATATGGGGAGAGAGCCCCAGGCTCTTGGGATCTCTCCATGTGTGTCTGAGCTTGTTCAGCACCTGGGGTTCTTCCTGGAGTCCAGTAAGAAAAGGCTCAGGCAATTACAAGGAGAAAGGCCCAGGTATGGAAGGTACTTGCAGACTTCCCCTAAAGCAGCCATTGCCTCCTCCAGGAGAGCTGAGGTTTGAAGGTACCCAGGTGCCAGAGGTATTGTTGCCTCCAAAGAGCCAGGCAGGGGCTGCTTTATCTCTATCTGAATGGCATTATCTCTACAAGGCGTGACAGATAACAGAGAAATCCAGAGGATAAAAATAGTGCCCTCTGTGTCAAGAGCATGGCTTGATCCACCCTCTCTTGGATTTGCTCTTTGCCTAGCCAAGACGAGCTGAACCAGAACCATTTTATTCTGAAGAACAAACCATGCTTCTCAAAGTCACAGATTGGAATAATGAAGAATTAAGATTTTCAAGCCACCTGTCAAAAAGCATCTTGTCTTTGGCTTCATTGGCAAAGGCATGAAACCTTTCTTGTGGGCAATGTTTGAAGAGGAAGATGGTCAGGTGACTGTCATAAGGCTGAGCACTCCCCAAGGCTCCCAGGTTGTTCAGAAAATTTCCACTCTTTGTGGCTCCACCTATAAGACATAATTTCTCCATTTTTTCTTTTTCTTTTTTCATTCTTGCCTAATAGTTTAGAAGTCAGGTCCAGAAGCTGAACATGCAGAAAAGTCAAGCAATGGGGAGGTGCAAGAAATGCGCAGAGGCAAGAGGCAAGAAACTAAGAGAAGCTGTATAAGCACCTTTCTGAAAGAAACAAAAAGGTAATTTCCACCCAACTACCCCCCTTCTCAAAAGCAGAGCTTTTTCCAGAAGCCATGTAAAAGGAAAGAAAACCTCAGTTTCAAGGTCGTTTGCTCAGGAAATGTTCTCTCAGTGAGTATTTCTGAGTATTTCTCAGTGTTTCTCCCTGAATCTGAAATCTGACATCTTTCTCTTTCCTTCCTTAACCTAGATGAGCAGACCTACCTATGCAAGGAGCATGAAAGCTGCTGCTGGCATTACAAGCACATGGACACTGAAGAGACCTTGGCTTGTTAGCAAAGAGATGAGGTGCCTTTCCTGGTCCTAAAAGCCACTTGAAGATACAAAATAAAGGCTGTGGTAACCAGCCTCAGCCTTGCTGTGTGTGAGCAGTGAGACCTGGGATGTGATGAGCTGCCAGAAAGCCCCTCTGTTCTTTTGTAGTTATGGTTAGCAACATCATCATCCCACTGGGACAGTATTTGGCAGGGTGCAACAATTTTGCAGCACTAGAGGGGGCTTCCCTGGGGCTCTGTGATATGGAAGAACCCCCAGGAGAGCCTCTGGCTTCCTCAGCAGTGCCCAGCAGAAGATGCAGTGATGCGGCAGGGCAACTGTGCATGGGTTCGGCAGTGCCCTAGTCTCCAACTCATCTTGCCCCTGTTCATCTTAGGGCTTCTGTTTCCTTGGAAAATAGCCTGGACTGCAGAGGAAAGGGAGTATGTTGTTCCCATGGGGCTAAGAGAGGTTTTGGGGTTTGTTTCCAAGGGGATAGGGCACAGGACCATGCCAGGTTGTGTGGCCCATGCACCAGCTTGGGTTGGATGAAACTACCCAAACACTGGGGACTTTTGAAGCGGGAAAGGGTAGAGCTGCCTGAGTGTGTGGCTCTCCCAGGGCAACATGCACACTTCCCATCACATCCAGAGAGCCACAGACAAAGCATGGCTGTTGTGTGTGAGGGATGGTCATGCGTACAGCTGCCCTCATGGAAGCGGGGCTCTGAGGTTCCCATGGGCACTCCCACTAGGAATGGGATTCTCTTCTTCTGGGGTGGC
Source organism: Megaceryle torquata (assembly GCA_024611175.1). Classification (NCBI taxonomy): domain Eukaryota; kingdom Metazoa; phylum Chordata; class Aves; order Coraciiformes; family Cerylidae; genus Megaceryle; species Megaceryle torquata. Next base: position 9,164 of record JANIJG010009804.1, read on the forward strand.
CCCAGCAGCTTCTCCCAGGGCAGCCAGGCAGGATGTTAAGCAGGCAGCCATATGCAGTGCTGATGGACTGGGACAGGCTGCAGCCATAGGCTGTCCTTGCAGTACTGACTGCCCAGCCTGGACTCTGTTTTATTCCCTACTGATAGGCTCCTACAGAGTAAAAGCAGCAGCAAGTGAAAAAACTACTTGGATTAATTTACTTTTATCATTCTGCAAGCCTAGAGGTGCTTTTATATCAGCAATGATGTGAAACATGGGAACTGATGATAAAAATGAGAAAACAGTTCTCACAAAAACTTAAACATCTTGTGTTTGCATGGCTTCAGGGGGCCACCTGTAATCATCAGTAACAAACGAATCGTAATCAGGACTGTAAACGAGCCGTTTCACAAAGGCTTCCTTGTCTGCTGGCTCGGGGTACCAAGAAGCAAGACCATGCTTGTAGGCCCAGTCAACAATCTGCAAAAAGATAAGCAAAACAAACTAATGAAACAATGGTGGCATGTTATGAAGCTGAAACCAACTGCAGTTTGGCCTTGGCTGTATTTTCCCTCTTTCTTTCCCTTAAAATTGTGTCTGTGTGATTCCCTGAGTCAGCTGCGCTTCATCCCTTGGGTCAGGGAATGGAAGCTGCCTGTAATTACTGCCTGCTTAGAAATGCACATCCCTACCCTGGCAAAATGGTTGGAGTGTGCAACTGAAGAAGGAGAGCAGCCCTTTAAGCACCTCTGCTCACACCCTTAAACTCCCAGCCTACACTGTGCATCTGTCAGTACCTCCTAGCAGGCTAGTGGGATTCTCAGTGGGTGTACCCTGAACAGGAATTACAAATTTGATATGTACAGGGAACCAATCCTACACTGGAGGACAATAAGACAACAAGCCCAGATATGGAATAGTATTTATGCCCTTATTCAATATTGGAGGAGAGGTTTCAAAATAGCATTTTGGAACCTACACATCTTTTGGCAACTTCTGTCATTTTTGAATTTGACTCTGAATCTGATTTTTTGAAATCCTGGGCACTGACAGCTCCAAGCAATAAAGCACAGCTTTGTGAGCTGTGAGGCACACAGAAGTTTTTTTTCATATTTGGGCTTTAATGATGAGAGAAATCAAAGCAGCAGTTCTGGCTGGAAGGATTCCCGAGAATCATCGCTTTAGGCTGTAGAGTAAGTTGAATTAAAAAAAATCACAAAGAAAAAATGATGCCAGGGCAATCACTGCCCTCCCTACCACAGAGACTTGATCTAGAAGAGGAAATACTTAAATACTCACTTTCACAGCAATTTTGAGAGACACTTTTCTGATGCTGTTCAAGGGAGGGTAGAGTCTTCCCTCTGCAAGATTCTGCTCTGTCACCTCGGCAGCAATAGACTAGGAAGAAGAGAAACATCATCTGTGGAGATGGTCTTAAGCATATGGCACATTCACTACACAGTATGTGGCTGAAACCCCAGCAGCAGCGGAGCTGGGACTAGTTCTCCACGGGAACTGCTGAACTCCTCCAAAACACATGTGCATACATTTCATTACAGACTTAACACTGGAGCCAGGATGGTGGAAGAGCTGTATGTTAGCAGCAGTTGTGGAGAATGAGGAGAATCCTGTCATGGCACCTGCACATCTGTAGGTGCAATGGAATCGTGAGCTTTGCCCGAGACTGGGAAAGGTTGTGACGTTCTGCTGAGCTTGTGCCACTTCTGCTCAAGGCACTGCCCCAGGTAAGGTTAGTGAAAACACCCAAAGTGGGGGCCTCTTATTATATTTTAGAAAATATTAGTTAAATGCCAGTTGGAAACCTCTGCTGTGATGAGGAAGAGATCATCAGAGATGTGCCGGACTCCACAAGCAATGACTCCTAGTGCTACTCCTGGGAAGACATAGGCGTTGTTTCCTTGTCCAGGGAAGAAGGTCTGTCCATTGGGCAGGGTTACCTTTGAGAATGGACTTCCACTTGCAAATATTCCCCGGCCCTGATCAAAGAGAGAGAAAGAGGCATCCAGATTCAGAAAAGAAGTCTAACATTTCTGCTGCTGGTCATGATTTGTGCTCAGGGGACTCTGCTGGACAAATCTCCAGCCAGTCAGTGAGAGGTATCTCCACCACAGCCATCACCAGCTGACACTTCTAGAAGGCCTGGTTCCCAGAGCCATGAAGAGGGACAGGAACAGGGCCACTGAGCACTGAGTGGATGTTTGCACTGCCCAACTGCAAGTGCTCTGAACTATTCCTCTCGATCAATCACCTATGGAGTGTGAAGAGAGATGCATCTAGGATAAAGGTCTGGGGGCTGTGTGATTGTTCTAGCCAGCAGCAGGTAGTGGGGAGGGCAAAGGGGAGAGTGAGACAAGGCCTCCTCTCTTCTGCCATGTCAAGCCACATGACAGTAATTCTTCAGTGGCTTTGGGTCCAAGTTGGGTGATGAAACTGTTATGTAATCAACTAGGTTGGCAAAACACAGGGGACAGTTAAGATGGGTGGATGGGACATCTTAAACAGCTATGGATGAAGGAGGCAAGTGCTTTCTTTAGAAGATTGCAGAGTAATTCAGTCTGGTAGGGATGCAAATACCTGTTCACAGCAGCATGAGCTATGAAATCAGACCGGATTGCGCAGGGATTTATCCATCCTGGTCTTGAAAACTTTCAAAGACAGACTGTACAAACGATTTGTGTCCCTGTTCCATGTCCTGACTCTCCTTACAGTGTGAAAGTTCTTTATGACCAGCTCAAACCTCTCTTATTTCAACTTACGTCCACTGTCATTTGTCCACCCACCACGTACCACTGTGGGTTCCTTGGTACAGTCACAGCCATAGCATACCCAGAGCACCCAGCTTCCCCGAGCTGAGCTCCAGTACCTCAGTGAGGTGGTAGCACTGCTCTGCTGTGCACTCCGCTTTACTTGTGGGGTTGCTCAGGGCAAACACAATGGGCCTGTCATTGAAGGCTGCCATGTCTTTCAAAATCTTCTCAGTGAAAGCTCCTGCAACGGCTGCGACACCTAAAACCACAACAGCAGAGTGAGATGGTGCTTTCCGACTGTCTGACTTCAGCGCATGGGGCTGATGCCTCTTGAATGCCTCTACTTGGTAAATGAACTGTGGGAGGGAACAGGCTCCACCTCTGGAGATGCAGGTGGGAATGTTTCTCATATATGACAAGATTAAAAGCCTGTCTCAAAATAAAGCCCTCTGCTCCTCTGGGCAGAGTGGGGATCAGTGTTAGACCAGTCCAGACGCAGCACTTTGCCTCCCGAAGACTCAGCACTTTGCATCCCAAAGACCTGCCCAAACTGCCTGCTGTCATCCTTGTCCTGCCCAGCCTTCTAGGGCCGTGTTTGCTGCCGAGAGCTCCAGATTCTGCCTCCCCCAGCATGTCCTGCCACAGCTGTGTCTGGATGTCCTACAGCTCCTAAAGAGAGGAAGACTGTGACCCCCAGTCAAAGAGGAAAGGATGCGGAGAACTCAACTGGCAACATGGAGGTAAAAAAAGCTCATTACATTTTTACTGGCATAGCAAAAGGAGGCCCTGTAAGAAAGACAGAAACTCTCCTAAGAAACATGAAAAGGTTCTGCTAAGGGGACTCCACCTATAATTGCTGTAGGCTTCACTTTCTGAACAACCTCTTCCAGCGTGTTCACACTGGGGTGGTCCTGGGCAAACATTTCCTTCTCATGGTTCAGGTGGCTTCTGCCCTGTGAGGAAAAAGGAGGAGTCAAATTTTGGTCTGCAGGCAAAAGGTGGAGGCATAATGTACTAACTCATCAGTTCATTTAATCTCTTGGCCCTCTATCTAAACCAGATTTGGCATAGCAGAACCTCAGCATCAGCCAGTCAGCCATTGAGCTGTTGGTGTAATGTTATGCAGGGCTGGTCTTTGCTCCTCTCACCCTCCAAAATACATTGACTGTGTGGAAGAAGGATCTGGCTGCTGCAGCAGAGAAGCTGTATGCATAGCACAAGTCTCCCGAAGTCTGAGGAGAAGCAAGGGCAGAAGTCCTGAGGACCCAGGGAGTGCACAGCAGAGCTGGGCCAAGCTGGATCACCAAGCAGGACACAATGTTGCTGTTACAATACCTCCTATGCCACGTAAGACTTCCAGCACAGACTTCCAGCACTGCTTGAGACCATGTCCAGCACTGTAGCCTACCACTTTAGAGGCCCAGCCCAAAGCATTGCCTGTAGTCAGTCAGTGCTGCTGGTACACAGCTGTCACCATAAGACCTAGTCCTCTGAACAAGAACAGTTCTGCTAACACCAAAGAAACTGCAGCCCTTACTCCAGAGCTGAGCAGGGATCCAAGGCATCTGCCTTCTCTGACCTCTCTCTGGCTTGCAGGAGATGGCAGGGGAGAGGAGCTCAGCTCTGGAGACAAATCTACCTTCACAATCAGTCCCTTGGAGTCCACCATCCAAATCTTTTTGATGGCATCCTCTCGTGAAATTCCTTCCTTTTCCATGGCCATGAGGATGAGATGAGCTATGCCCATTGCAGCCTGGAACACAGTATAGAAACACTTCATTTGGGTATCATCAGTTTGAGGGGGGGTGGGTAAGATTCTAAATGAGAGATGTGTTGGGTCATCCCCCAGGGCTGCACAAAACAGTGAGGCTTTCTGTCTCATGGCTGTACAGTGCCATGGCATGTGGCTGATTTTAGCACCGTAGGTGCTAAAAAACCCCAATTGTCCAGCACAGCAGTCTGCCTGTGAGGCTGGAGGTGGTACCTTGGTAGGTAGAGGCTGCCTCCATCATTTAAACCAGCTGCTGCAGGGGAGGAAAAGGGGCAGACACTGAACAAACATTGGTGATGATGCCACAACATCAAATATACTCAAAGTTAAGTGGGATTGCTACACCTGAATTAATGCCAAGAGGAAAGTCCTCTTCTTCCATTCCTGCCTGAGGAAGCATCCCTGGACATGGTGTATGTGTCAGTGGTCCTACAGCTGTGCCTTGCCCTCCTGCTCAGATGAAGACTAACAAGGCAGGAGGGTCTCTGTGCCACAGAGATGGTGACCAGCACAGACATGTCTGCCAGGAGCGGTGGAGAAAGAGAACAAACAATCTTTTGTTTCACAGAAGGATAGGCAAATAGCGAGTAACAGACCTTCCCAAAGTCCCATAGGTTGGCAAGAGCTGAGCCAGGACACGGACCAACACCTTTAGGCCACAGTCTAGGCATTAGAGACTTTTCCTTTCCCCTCTCTTTGAGCAAAGCACCATAGAGACTACCTGACTTCTGTGATGGGGGCAATATGACTGACTCCAAAAAGTGAGGTTTTGTCCTTACAGTTCTTTGAGTCTGAGCCCTTTTGACTCTATTGCTAAAGAGGTTCTAGTTTACCCTAAATACCAGCTCTGAGGACTCAAACCAGCCTCCTTAGTGTTCCTGCAGCAACCTGCCTCATAAGGGACTTCCCTCAAGGTACCTAAAGCCTTACTGACACACGAGCAGCCTTGTAGCATCCAGTACGTCTGCCCAGGACTTATGGGCCAAGAGGTCATTGAAAGATTGTTGGCAACTTCTGTGCAGCAGCAAGATCACCCTGTTGGGTCTGCTCCTGCCCATTGACAAGGAACCTGCTTCTGTGCTTCGTTTTCATGAAGCCAAGCCTTGCAGGAAGGGGAATTTTTGTGGTTGGCTTTTGTTTATCTAAATTTGAATTTTAAATCATATTTAGGAACAAACTCAATTTAAATCATATTTAGGAACATTCCTACCTCTCCAGCTCCCTGGAAAACAAACTTATGGTCAGAGAGCTTGTTCTTTGTGATCCTTAAGGCTGCAAAGATACCAGCAACAGCAACAGACGCAGTGCCTGAAAAGAGAGAAAAACCATGAGATGGACATCCTGGTAAATGGGTTGTCTACCCTACTGACATGCTGTTAGAAACCGTGTGGTAGGAACCATTCTCTTAGAACTTGTCACTAAAGAATTAGACTGGTTTCCCTACTCCAAAATATTAATCCTCAGAAAACCCCTGCAAGGCAGGAGGACATAAATTTCCCTCTATATAGAGTCAAAGAGACACCTTCCCTCCAAACAGTCAAAGGGACACTGAATCCTTGAATGCCAGAAGTTAATATCTAACTCCCAAGGGTTTAAGATACATGTAACTTATCTTAGGTAACATAAGACATCTGTAGCAGAGTGGTGGTCTGAACTTGGGCACCCTTGTCACAAAATCCTCTGTGATTGTGGAATTACCATCCTCTTCTCCTTATTTACCTTCACAGTCCAGCTGTGAATGCTCTTTTTCTTACTCCCCTGATACTCTGATCCCTGACTCAGAGCCATCGTGCCTCATTGCCCATCATTAAGGAGCCATTGAGAACATGAGTTGGTCCCAGATTAGTAAGAAAGAATCCAGTATCCAGAGAGCAGAGCCCTGCTGTTACAGACACTGTGGTAGGTGCAGCTTTCCATCCATCAAGGGAGGCAGATATCTAGACTGAACAAGCCTGCCTTCACCTCACATCAATCATATACAATATTCATCTAATGTCCTATCCCAGGTGAAAGAACATGGTGGGAAGAAATCAAATGAGGCACAGACTAATGAGAATTCAGGCACTGGTGCTATCTCAGGTCACCTGGGCAAGCTGGATACAAGCTAGGAATGATGGAAGCAGTTTTATCATGGAGTATCTCAAGTTGGAAGGGACCCATAAGGATCATTGAGTCCATTAGTTTTATTCCTCAGTTTTTTAAAGGATACCAGCTAGGATGTGCCCCAGCTCTGAAGCTGTCCCCAGCTCTAATGTTGGACTCTCAATTCTTATCTTCAGAAGCTTTGTGAGAAATTGGGGAGGCCACAAGTAACAAGTCTTGTGTGAGTGGTCATGGGTGGGACAGACAATGAACCTTTTTAGGATTATAAACCCGATTTCACCAAATTTCTGGCATTTCCTGTTTTCCTGCCCATTTAATCTGCCAATGCATCAGTGACACCCCTTGCAGGGTCCTCAGGGCCTGGGGTGCTGCCAGGCATCAGCAAACAACCCGGGAAACATTGCAGCTCATGCACAAGGCATGACCATGAGCACCGAGACCAGCAGATGGTGCTGCCTCAACTGTCAAGGACTGAGAAAATAAATTCGGCTTTACCTGCTGCTTTTCTTTAGTGCAAAAGCCACAGCTAAACTAGAAATCTTGCTGCTAATATCCGGGCACTGGGGAAAGATTTCATCTCTCATTATTTCCATGCAAACAGAAAACCCAGTGGAAGCACAATTATTCTGGAAAAGAAGTAACTTTTACTGACGAGGTTTATTTTTGTTTAGGGAATGAACCTATATAAACAACTCTGGCAAATAAACTCTTTACTGGTCAGACCAGAAGCGTTTATCAGCACCATCAGCTCTAGCTTTTATCTTTTTTTTTTTATCTAGCATTTTGCTTTTATAACTCTGATGAGTTTTAGTTCTACAAAAATGAATAATTAGTGCCTCTTAAGTGTGATTCTAGTTAAGCAGAAGTGGTAGCAACCACATTCCTGCAGCAGATGTCACTGCCGTGGTGTCCACGCACAGGCACACTGGTATGGAATAGCAGCAGCAGCATTACTTGCTCGTGAGGGCATCGCAAACATCCATGTCTTATATACAAAATGGACTAGACTAATGGTTGGTGGCTTCATAAGCTTCTTTCTTCCAGTGAAGCACTTGAGACATTTCAGCATTTCAGGATGAATTCCCTTCATTAGCTCAGAAAACCGTTTCATTTTATTTCCATACCCAGACCATCTGAGTTCAGTCGGTTTAAAAGGGAATTGATGGGGAGGGAACCAGCCACTGAGCGCTTTCCTGCTGCAATATTATGTCAACTCAGGTAACTGAATGATGTATATGAAGGATTTCCTCCTGCTTTTCCTGCACTAAACCTCTGCCATTTAAAGCTGTATTTAATGTATTTACCTGGTGAAGTGTCATGCCTCGGGACTAGAAAAAAATTACAGAGGAAGATAATGAACATCCAAGGAATTTAAAGGACATCAGATAATTGCCTAGTTTTCAGAGACTGCTTTCTACAGGTGTCACATAGCTAGCCCATGCTCATTCTCTGTATTTCAGTAAGTCTATAAACAGCTGGACTGCTTGGCTTGCTGCCATGCCAGATGCTAAGGGTGGGACTCCTCTGAACAAACATATGTGATCCTGTCCATAATACAGCAGACACCTGAACTGGGTCAAATGGAACGCACTCTAAAAGTGTCACTACCACCACAGCCTTTTAAGATGAGACAAAATAAGTGGAATATGTGTAGACAATTCTATCGCAGACATCTAAACTGTGGAGGAAGGGATCCCACCCTGGTAGTTTGGACTGCAAAGAAGTGTAGAGAGATCAGGGTCCCACAGTTGTCAGTGGTGTTGTGCTTGCAACATGCAGTAGAATTACGAGTGCCTACGCACACGCTCACGCATGTTCACAGGCTATATCCCAGGCTTACTTTGCACAGAAATGCCCAAATCCCCATGTGGTAGGAGTGGGGAACTAATCAGAGGAAAAAATCCCAAAGTGGAACAACTACAAAGTGACATTGTTAAGTGTCAGGTCACAGCATTAGCAGCAATAGATGCCTGGAAAATATTTAAAAGAAGAAGAAGAATAGAAAAATCTTGCTTCCCTTGATCCTGACCCAGGCAAAATTGCTTTATACCCTTATGATTGTCAAGAAGTGTGATGGAACAAATGCTGGTATCTGTAAACCCATTTAAATGGAAAGTGCTCGTGGGACATTCAGGAGATGGACTCGAGGTCTTTTTGAAGATGTTACTACCAGGAATTTGAGAAGTGGGGTGTAGAGAAAGAAAGGGTGCATGGCTTCAGCCTGCAGAGCAGTGTAGTGTGAATTTTGCAGAGCGGAGTCCTGTGGGACTGGGTGTGCCATTACTCATCCCTGCACTTGCACCGAGCTCTGACTAACAGCAGGACTCTGTTCAGCTCTGCCATTCCTAATCCTCCTCCTCTCTCTCCAATGTGTTTTTAATCCATCCACATCTCCCCAACTGCATCTCACTCTCATTACTCAAGTAACAAAGTTAGTGTACCTTGGCCTCTGCTCAGTATTTTTCTTTGCTAATTACAATTTCTGAGCGTGGAACAATAGACCATCTCTAAGGAGGAGAGTTCACAGCTGGTTCATGTAAGGAACTGGCTAATCATTGTGCCTCTGCTCTGGAAAGACCACGAAATGAGATGGGGAGGGGATCACACTCCTCACCATGAGTTGTGGCACATAAAAACCAAGCACTCTTCAACATGTTGGTTTATCTGTTTCCAAAGATAGTAAATGCTGCTGTTGCAGATAGCTACTTGTTTAAGTAATTAGCAAAAGCCAGCTTGTCTGGTCTGTATCTGAAAGGAGATATGGAGGGGCACAGAGAGAAGAAAGGAAAATGCTTGCAAATCATCCCATTTGTCCAAGACTCAAACTGAACGCTCAACATAGTATCACAAAATAGCAAGCAGACCTCAGGAGCCTCTCTGGGGAGTCCAGAGCAACAGGACCATAAAAGAAAAGAGGCATTTAAAACTAAGGTACACGCAGGAAAATGGCCATCCCTGTAGGAATTAATTTCTGACACTCCTGCACACTCACAATATTGTAAAACGTTAAGGAAACCCCCTCTGAGGTTGATGTTCCACTTGCACTAGTGTAGGTAAGAACAAGCCCCAGTAGATGTCAGTGGAGCTACGCTGGAGCAAAACCCGGGGGAAAGGATCTGCTCCACAGGTTTTGACACTGCACAGATGGAAAAGGCTGCAGCACAGAGGCACCCATGCCCGGGAACCTTATCCTTCCTTCAGAGTGGGGAGAGAGGACAGAGGGGTGAGTGGCTTCAAATATGAGTTATGGGCAGTGCTGGCACAAGTGCAACAGGGAAGGTGTTGCCCACAGCCAATGTCAAGTCTGTACTGAATGTGAGAGCACCCAGTAGCTAAGCAGGGGACGTGGGGGGAAGTGGGGACAGGATGGATGCTTGGGTCAGGACTCCCACCATGTTGAGGGCTGGCACTGCCCTGTCATCTGGCCCCTGGCACTGGCTGCATGGAGCAGAGCATCACTGACATGCCAGATCCTTCTGATAGCAGCAGTGATGGGAGTGTGCACCCACACTGCTGCCTGTTTCTTCATACAACACCCTTGTGGGTGCTTCCCCCTTGTCCACAGCACACTGGTGGAGGAGATGGCTAAATTCAGCCTGATCTTTTATTTTTTACCCTTGCCCCACCTGCTTAAACTTCACCCCCTCAAAACCATGCCAAGACGAGGGCCCAGGGAACAGCAAACACCAGTTTTAACAGCTCCAGCAAAGGGCAGCCAAGAAAATACATCTAAATGTATGGATGCAGAGGAAGCATAGAGATTTTCCAAATCCTGGTTCACATTAACTCCCTGAAGCAGTTCTGTCTGTTACTGGAAAGCAGAGTGGAGCTTGTCCGGATCCACTCCGAATATATAAGCAAAAGTCAAACACAACAAAGCTGAAGCAAAAAGCTGTTGAAGTGTTATCAGCTCAAGGTCTTCACCTCCACGGCTGTGGGCTAGTGTTAACCTTCCCCCAAAGTGCCTCTGTAAGACATTAAGAAAATAAAACTAGAAATGGTGTGGGCCAAGTCAGTGAGAACAGCAGTAAAACACAAAGCATAGATGCTTAGGGAAGGAATTTGCTTTCTCCACTAACAGCTTTAGGGACACTAGTGATCCAGAAGAGGCAGTGGTATGGTGAAGAGATGTCTGACAAGGGACATGCAGAGCTTGTCTTAAAGTAGATGCCTATGGTAGGTCACCTCTAGGTGCCTATTTTAAATCGTTCCACTGTAAACTGCTTGGATACACTGCAGCGCCTTAAAAATGCATCGCAGTGCTGGCCTGCAGCACTGCCCTCCTTCCTGCCTGCGCAGAGTGACAGCCAGCACACACCCTCTGCCAGCGGGGCAGAACCAGCCCCCTGGTCCACAAAGGCAGAGGCTGGCAGGCAGCTGGTAGTGCTTTGCAAGACAGTGTCCCCGTCCCCATCGCGGCAGTGGAGACCCCGTGGATGCTGTTTCATACCAACAAGCTAAACCAGGTCAGAGCACAGCTCTGTTCTGTTTTGCCTCCTTAGCCTGGACCTAAAGATCACAGACAGCTTAACGCAGAGGTGATGCGTGCTGGTCTTGACTGCAGAGGAGGAGTTTGCAATGGCAAGTGAACAAGAGAAACGGCAAAGAAGAAAAGCAGAAGAGGAAAGGGGACCAAATGTTACAATCCCCCATATGACAGAAGATACAAGGCAATCTTTAGGGCCCTGCACCACTAAGCCCTAGACACCAAGGACCATTATACCCAGGAGTCCATACTGTTCTGAGCTGGCTTATTTAGAAGTCAATCTGTGATTTAGACACAAGTCTAGGAGCTGGTCCATAAATAGTTTACGTAGTAGCATCAAAGGAAAATGCAGGAGCCTCTTCTGCTGCAGGACACAGCAGCTCCCCTTGTAATAGTTATCAGTACAGGGCTGAGAACATCTCCACATCTATCTTCAGGCTGGGTAAATCCCCACAGGGAAAGTGTGCTGCTCAGGAGAAGCTGCCTGGCAGGACATAGCCTGCTTTGTTCTGCAGCAGGGTATTGTCCAGCGCTCATTCCTATTGTGCTTTCCCCCCCTCCTTAGTTTCCTGTGATAATTACAGATGCATTTTCCACGCCAGCTGAAACAACAAAGTAAGATACTGCACCATTTTAATCTGCTGAAATTAGTTAATGCTGAGCCAAAAACTAGTTTTGCCTGCTTCTCACAGCACACGGAAACGTGCCTGGAAAATAGGCCACGTTTGCACATCTTTGATTTCTAACATGCCCAAATGTTTGAATCTGCTCAGATTTGCACCGTTGGGAGTCAGCTTGTTCCCAACCTCAGCTGAGGCCTGGGAGCAGTGTTCCTCCAGGCTGAGACACTGCTTCCTGAAGTGTCCTGGAAAGGTTATGGAAAGGTTATTGGCTAGGATAATGAGAAAAGGTGGTTGGTGGGTCAAAAGATATTTTGAGGCTCATCAGCAGTCACACATCCAAGGACAAAGGGCAATCACTGCTCTAACGACTGGGAAAAGACTCAGGTTTTGCAAAAGTAATGACCCCTGTGCATTTCCTGTAGTCTACTTCAGCTGTGGAGGGACTATGGAAATACAAAAGGCTGAGTGTTTTTAATGTGGATAGTGATTTGGGGTTTCCTATCTTGAAGTGCCTTGAAGAAATTTCATTTGCATGGTGTAGGTGTTCAGGATTTTAGAACTCCTATCCGTTTACAGTGTCTCAAACTGGATATGGATATATCTGAAACACTCAGACTGGTGGTTCTTTGAGAAGCTATTAATGTTATATTAGGTCTAATTTTAAAAGACTGTTAAAGACACACAGATCCAGGAGATAGCAGGCTTTACTCAGAGGTGCACAGCAAAAGGATGAGGGTCAATGAACCCAAGTCGCATCTAGGGAAATTCCAATTAGATTTTAGGGGGGAAAAATTATGAGAAAACTTTGGAACAGGCAGCACAAAGAGATTGTGACTATCTGTTCTTGTAGATACTGAAAATTATTTGGCTGGACAAAGCTCTGAGGAACCTGATCTAATGTCAAAGTCGGATCTCAGTTTGAAATCACCCTTCATTTGAGTGAGGGCTGGGTGATGTCCTGAGGTACCTTCCAAATTAACTTCTTCAATGATTTTTTTTTTTTTTTTTTGCATGAAGTAGGAAGCCAGAGATGCTGGTCTCAAGGATTCACAAGACTTGACACCTTTGTAAGACTTTTGGTTGTCAACTTTCTGTTTATCACTGCACAATTAAGTGGAATGAAGTTACAGTAGTATGAGCAAGAGCAGGATCTAAAGCATTCTCACATCCCTCCAATTTCATATGTGCTTCACTGCCTGCCCCAGAATTTTACTGTCAAAAAGGAAGAAGTGACAATCAATTTTCTCCCCTAGAGCAGAAATTGAAGCTGTTGCCCCTTGCATGAACCCAGTCAGAGCTGGGAAAGGACTGATGTCATCACCCCCATAGAGGAAGAAGAAGAACTCCCTTAATGGGGAGCTCCCACGCCCGGGCATTGTGAGCCAGCTCCTGCTAGCTCCCAGGCTAATGGCTTTCAGAATAAGAGCATCCACCTCGTCCCAGTTTGTGGTACCTGGCAGGAGTCCCATCAGCAGTCTGGCTCGAACTGGAAGGGCTCTGAGTCACTTTAATTCTGTGGGTTAGGATGAATTTGGCAAAACTGGAAGTTGTGTGACCAAAAAAGAAAATAAATAAAAAAGTAGGCGTTCATATATTAAACTGCTTTCTGTTCATGTAGGCCCTGGGGCAGCAAGAGGGAGATTAAGTGGAGTAATTTATACTTTCTTCCCACATTTTGTCCATCTGTCTACCCGTGTGTGTAGGCACATTGCATTGCCCACTAACCTATGGGCAATGAGTTTCAATCAGTATAGCTCAGACCTGATCTAACTTGCACTGTTTGTGCCAGTGATGTGTTTTTAAATCGATCCACTGAAAACAGTGCCAGCTCAGAAGCTGGGATAATTCAGGTTTCAGGAGGTCTGTTCCTGCCCAACTTGAGTAAAATAAATCAGGACTGCTGAAACACAAGGTTTTGTGTATTTCTCATTAATCATTTTAAACACAATTTGCATTGAACTCTCCCACTTTTTAAAGTAGGTGAGTCATGAAACAATAGCATGTCAGAAAAGAGAGAGCCTGAGGCGAAAGCAAAGAACAGGAGGGCGTAAGTGAAAAAATGGCACTTCCTAGCTTTCTCATATCATCTGGGGATACAGAGGGGTATATTAGGGTGGGTAAATTGGACTACTCATCCCAGTTTAAACTCCATTAATCTCTGACATGACTCTACAACAGAGTTAACTGAGCAAATCCAAGTTACATCAGCTTCCCAAAGGTCCCCAAAACTCATTCCTGACTATGACCCTGGCTTGGAATCCCTTCTTCTTTCTAACAGTTACATAAAATGCCTGAAACAGTGGCTTGCTTCCCTTGACTCACCTCTAGTCTGTGCAAATGATCAGCAGGTTTTCTTTCCTTATCTACTACTGTGAAACCAGCTAGATGCTTTATCTGAGAGTATAAGGGTGTTTAGTAAGAGGTAAAATCCTAGTATTTTAACAGGTGGTGCTCTGGGGAATGTTCAGGGGACTCAACATCTCCCACGCACCACGTGAGACATCCAACCAGGGAGAAGCAGACAAGGTCCCATTTCATGGTAATGCCATTTTACAGCATCCTCCTAGATGTGGTTTGCCCCTCTGGGGGAGTAATTTCCAGGAACTGTTAGAGGCATTTGACCTATGGCCAAAAAGACACTATAAAATAATCTCCTGCTTCCTGCTCTGAATCTTCGGTTTTGCTTTTATATCCTCCTTCTCTCTGTCTAAGAAACTGTTCCTTTCACCAAAAAAGCTTTCCAGTTCACTCTAGTTCCCTCAAGAGAATCTACACCCAGGCCCACAGATCTGCCACATCACCTGCTCTCTTTTCTTTTCAACTGCCAAGTCCCCTTCCACTTGCAGTGAAAGCAACTAATCCAAAATAAATCTTTACATCACTAGCTTCTTATTATGGGCTTCATCCATCCATCTTCAGAAAAGTTTGAGTTCTTGGTTCCTCCATTCAAGAGCTCCATTCAAAAATGTATCTACTTTTTCTGTGCCCCTCTCTCCACTGCAAGCTTTTGTGGGTGGCAAGGACACCTAATGAGTCTTCCTGTACAGGACAATCTATCTCACCTTCTCTGAAATGCTTCTAAACCCTCTACATGAAAGCATCTTGGAGCAGGACTATGCATCCCATTGCACCAACCATATTCCCTCATGCCAGGGTCTTACTCCTTTGTGTGTCATGACAGATATGAACAACCTGTTACACACACTGCCAAGCACTGCTAGATGGGTAGCAGATGCAGAAATAGTGCTGGAAAGTGTGCTTACAAAAGAACCAGCATTGTGTGAAAAATGACACTGGCATTTCTTTCAGCCTCTTTCAAGTACAGGTGAGGAAAAGCCCAACCGACTGCAAATAATTAAAGCAACAAACCTTGGAAATTTCTGCATGTTGCAAGCAGGACTAGACAAAAGAAAAAGGGATGAAGGGACTCATAGGAGAAGAACTGGTTATTTGTAATCACTTGGGAAGATCCTGTCCACACTGGATGGGGAAACAGTCCTTCCAGTGGTTTAAAGCAGAGTCAGCATCAGACCATGATGACACTAATATGTAGCCTGCAACCTTCTGTGCAGTTGAGCGATTCTGCTTACTGCTTGAGCCTCACAGGACCTTATAGACATGCTGTTCATAACCCCAGCTTTGCTGCTGTCATTTCTCTTTAGTGCTGGAAGAATTATGTTAACTGCTCTAGGAAAGAACATATCTGTTCTCAGATTACAGTGGAGTTAGCATCCATGGAGAGGAAAGAAGCTGGTTTACCTTCTCCTTTGTGCATGTAATAAGGAGGGTAACAATAGATGGGCAGTGCCAGGATCAGCTAATGACCACATGGCTCATGGAGATTGAAGGCCCTGTATAACTGTTAAAACATCATCATTGTTTTAGCTAAATCACAGAAAATTTATGGAACTCTCTAAATTACCTTAATAATCTAAAGCACATGATCCAGTTTCTCCCTTGAACAACATCTCTGTAGTAAACAGCTAAATTCCTAAAAACAATGGAGACTCACTTTTCAACTTAAACTGCTGTGCTTTTGTTAACCTTTTTAAATGCTTATGTGTAAAATAAAATTTATCACATATCTGAGTGTTGTATAACAAACAGTCTTGTGATCTTTATCACCTTTCCTTATGAAAAGATGAAGGCTAAATTTGCATTTTCCTAACATTACTTACCTTGAATATCATCATTGAATGTACAGTATCTGTTGCGGTATTTATTGAGGAGACGAAAAGCGTTAGCATTGGCAAAATCTTCAAACTGGATCAGACAATTCATGCCATACCTGCAAGGTAAAGGGTAATTTAAAATATTTCCACATCATAGGATGATATATACATCTCTTACCAGGACAATGTAGTTAGATCTCTAGTGAAGAGATGAAAATGCATCACAATAACAGCCAGCAGGCTATGGACCCTTCCCAATATCCGTACACTCAGAAACACAGAGTCTCTAAGAATAAATTGTATTCATAATTCAGGGGGCTCCTTAATATGTTTATCTATAACTACTTACATGTATCTTTGAACTATTGGTATGACAAATTTTCAGTGGCTTATTTACCAGGGAACTTCTCAAAGTGGAGGAGATGCTCTTTTGCAATAAATATTGCAACTGCCATGTTGCAATACAGTAAATCTGACTGCAAGGAGAATGTCAAAGGGACATCACCAACTGTGTGCTTCAACTGTAGGTGACCAAGGGCTGAGAAAAAAAAAAACCCGCTTGTATGATCCCATGGAGTGAGTGCTTCATGGCGTGATTTCATAGTCACATTTTTGTGCTTTGAAAACCTTACTCTCCACTGAATTGCTTTGCAGGAAACCAGCACACAATGACTCTAGCCTGCAATTAAAGCTTTGTGAATAATATCTAACAATATCTAATGATATGAATAGTATCATAAGTACTCTTTCTCTCACATAAATGTGATATGGCAGTGGGAGAAGCTCAGGGAATGAGTAATGCAACTATTAGCAACCTCTGGGCTGCAGGCAGGTGAAAGGGCTCTAAATAGCTGCACTGTGTTAGAGACTTGAGCCTCTCTGGGACTGTAAGCAGTGCAGAGGCAGCATCACCTTACATACCTCCCATTCAGACTTTCCTCCTTTGCCACTGAAATCTGAGGTAGGGACACCCCTGCTTTAAACTAGAAACTGATACTGGATAAAACATGTTCCATTTGAGAAGCATGGCTCCAGTAATGAAAAGCTCTTTTCATGGCACTCGCATGGGACATGCAGGCAGTCAGGCTCTCCTGGAAGGGCCTTGAATTTTTCATTATTATTATTCTTTTCCATTTCAAGTATGTCTGTCAGCAAGGAGACAATGATAAGTACATGCATTGTGCTCCTTTTATTTGTCCGCCATGAGAAACTCTCGCTTCATAAACCCATTGGTCTCAGAAAGGCAACAAGGTCAGCTCTTAAACTTGCTTCACATTCTCTGTGCTTGCTTTTAGAAAAGGACCACAATGGGAACAGACTTGAAAGTAGTGCCTGTTGTGACAGAACAAGGGCTGGCGGTTTTAAACTCAAAGAGGGGAGATTTAGACTACACGTAAGGAAGACATTTTTTACAATGAGGGTGTTGAAACACTGGCCCAGGTTGCCCAGAGAAGTGGGAGATGCTCCATCCCTGGAAACATTCAAGGCCAGGTTGGATGGGGCTCTGAGCAACCTGATCAAGTTAAAGACGTTCCTGCTCACTGCAGGGGGGGTTGGAACTAGATGACCTTGAAAGGTCCCTTCCAACCCAAACCATTCTATGATTCTACAAGTCTGTGAAAATTTTAGAGCTGCATGTGACTCTTTTAGATACAAAAAGCTCATATTCAACACAATGCCTTGCTCCGGTTAAGTTTCCCAATATGCTACTAGGCTTCGTAATTGCAGAATAATATCAATAGTTGCAAAAAATGTAATGAAAGAATAAATGCTTGGAGTTTTTGTTGAATTAGGGACACAGAAGCTGTGGAAACTTTTCTATGGGGTATGGAATATGGTGTCATCCCCAGAGGGATGTCGCTGCTCCTGTCACCAAAGAGCAGAAGAATGGGGCACGCCACCTTAGAGAGCCATGTATGGCAGAGACCCCTGACTGCATACAGCACAGATCTGGGCCACAGCATGGTGCTGTTTCCTTTCTCTCGGGCAGCCTTCAACTCTCTTCAGCTTCTCCTTTGACGATGTTAGGAATGGATGTGGCACACCAGCAAGGGAGGACATGCCATGGCAGGTGGTTTTCCTCCTGGCTAATGTGGAATCCAATGACTGAGAGCATCTTCAGTTTATCTCATGTGCAGTCTGGGCACTTTTCTACTACCGGGGTACCATCAGAGATGGACTGCCATGCCCAGTCCCCACTCTATGTGTCTCTCCCATGTCTCTTGAAAGAGAATACAGTCCAGAGTGGTTAAAAATTTCTTTCAACATTGTGTGCCATCTAATAGTTCCTACTTTATGAATTATACTTACTCCACACTCTGCAATGTCAGGGTCTGGTAAGCCCTCGCTAGGTAGTAGGCAGATGTAAGCATCACTGGTCATACTGTCAGCAACTTGTCTTGTTTACTGTACTGAAAGCAGCAACAGAAGACCCCGTGCAATATCCCTGTTGTAGTTGCACCATAACTCTCATGCTGGGTATGGAGGTTTAAACACAGATTTTCCAGGGGACCAACAGGCTTTGAAATTCAGAATGATCTAGATGTTCAGATAGGGAAATTCCACCTTGTCACACTTAAAGGGGAAAAAAGGCCTGGAAAAGGGACTGGACAACTGCTCCTGTTTGGTTTTGTGACTTTGAACAGGACAAATTCTTTCCTGTACCCTATATGACAGGTCTTGTTACCAGGGCTCAATAGCGACCGGAGTCTATTGAAATTTTGTGTTTCTTTTTATAAGATGCTCTTCAATAGACCCCAGTGTGCTGCTGACCACAAGTCACACAAAGTATTTGCAGGACAGACTGCTTATGCATTTTAAGCCTTCCCATGGCAGATTCTGGCAGCTATCAAGGAGATATTCAGTATCAAAATTTATTCTGAAATGCTAAGCAACACTCTGAAAAGCAATCAGTCAATATTCCCAAGTCCCTTTCTCTTTGTAAAGTCTCAGATGTCAAAATGAACACTCTGGCTTTCCAAGGAATATGTGCAAAGAAACAATACAAAAAGTGACTGTGAAAAACAGTTTTCTAATGGATTATCCCTGTATCCATTGTTTGAATGTGTAAGGAAAACATGGCTAAGAGGGAGATGACACACCATCCAGAACATCTGCTAACATCTCACAGCGAAGAATTAGCAAATCTTTAAGCAACTTCTGTTGCTATAGAAACTATTTCTCTAACACCAATCTTATTATTTATTTGTATCACTGAGGAAATAACATTACTGTGTTGCTTAATAAAATCAATGATCTCAGCCAGCATTAATGTATATGACCAGCTCTCCAAAGAGTATAAGGGTAGGTGGGTGGGTTTCCCTGACTACAGACTCAAATTTGCAAGTGTATTAACCTGAACACTTTTTTTTACTCTTTGAGCACAGAGTTTTTTCCTTACTTCACAGTTCTGGTCTGCAGCATGAGACAGTGCACAGTTACTTCTAGCTATTTTTGTCTTCGATAATTTTTTATTAAGCAGAGCATGAGGAAAGTATGGTGTCCTATAAACACTTCAAGGTATGGTGTCCTATAAACTCTTCATTCCTTTTCCTGCCCCATGTATGACAGGACAGTGCCAGGATGCAAAATCTTTTTATTCAGGTATTGTTTGAAGATTTTCTTTTTCTCTGCAGTATGCCCCCTGAGCCTTTTAAAGTGTAAACCACATTCTTGAGCCTATGTGAGGCTTTGCATCATGTAAGAACCCAAGTTTTCATTAATAAAGACCACAGATTGCTCATGACAAGACCCTATGAGCTGGTATTTTAAATGAAAGAACAATATATTTAAGAGTCACAGTTAAAGATGGGAATCTCAAGATGATGTTCAAAACCTAATCCTCAAGGACTACCCAATTTTCTGGGTTTTTAAGAGGACTTTAAAGAGCTTCTGCTGCTCAAAGTCACTGACATTAATTACAAACTAAACAGTTTATGTCCTGAGCCATCTTAGAAATCCACCAGTTAACGCTTACTGCTCTTTCCTAATGGTACTTTGGTGGCTGTGTCTAATTTCAGGATGATGTGATCAGCCTAAAGTTAAACTTAGTGAGAAGTATATGAGCAAAACAACTGCTGGGGCCATCTGCAGTAATGTCCTTGTGAGTATCAACATGATGAGTCAGTTCTAGTGTCTTTCCTCCACAGCACAGTAACTCAAGATTTGTGTGACCTGTTTCATCCCAAAGGAATTCAGAGCACTCAACAAAGTATTTGGGTAGCATCCAAAAGTAAATTGTAGCCAACTTGGGACTGGAGCACAGGAGTGCTTTAATATGCAACAGTGCTAAAAAAAAATATCCAGCTTAGGAGAGACGGTGGAGAATGCTTGTTACTGCAAAGGGAAAGGGTGGTCAAAGAGCTGCTACTTGTACTGGTATTCAGCCAACAAAATGCAGTGCAGAATGGGATTTCTTCCACTACCTTTACATATCTAAAAGTTGGCTGTGTAATGCTGAGCTAGGTAACTCTGTCTGCTTTTTCAGACAATAGAGAGAAAGAAGCACCTCCAATAGCAACTTCTCTGAACTAATCTAAGTGGAAAATGGGAGTTGATAATATCTCTGAAGATGCCTCTTTCTCCATAGTCTCTATGAAGACAGTCTAAAATGACCAACTTAAATTTAGATGTCTAACTTTAGACACCTAATTTAGGAGATATCATCTCATGTTATCTAATTATCATGTCTGGTTAAAAAGAGCTTAAGATATATGTCATACACCCTAGGTCACTGGCTTATCACTCTTTCAACTGCAATGCTCTGCTGTCCTTCAAAGCCTGTAATTTCTTTGTTCATCTTCTCTATAGAAATTTCCCTGCTCCATCCCTTGTGTATGTTATTGAAATGGTCCCTTATCAGGGTACATGGAAATACTTCAGGATGGAATGAAATATACTGGCCAGTCTCTTCCCATCATAACATTATTTAAAGGAAAAACTGAACTTTAACAAAACCGATCAGGTACAATTGTTGTGTTTTATTGTAGTTTCCAATAAGAAACCCAAATTAACAATTTCTTGTTGGAGGAATAATTTTTAGTGAGGTATGCTTTTGTCTAACCAGCTAAGAAATTTTGCTCCGTTTAACTTGTGACATCTGATACGAATGCACTCCCAGTTAGTACGTACACACATGCTTGCAGGATGCCTCTTTTTAGAAAAAAACGATTGTAAAGTGAGTATTTGAATAAGGATTTCTGAAGATCAGCTCTGACACATTTAAATATCCTTAAATTTGTGGCTAGAATTGAGGGCAGTGGATCTTGCAAACTGCTGTGGTAGGAAGAGGCTCCTGAGGTCAGACTGCTCGACTTGTTGCCAGTTCTCATATATTCTTCCATGCTTCTACCAATCCATGTGACTCATCTCCTAACTTTCAGCTCAGAGCCTGAAAAAGAGTCTGAAGCCAAGAGCAGCAGGTCGTATCAGGACTGAATGTTTTCCAGTCCACGAAAGGCATGGCCAGCTAAGGTTGGCTCCCTCCAGTAATCTCATCCTGACTGTCAATGACTCATCTTCTCTGGAGTAGACTATCAGGATTTCAGACTGACAAGATACACTGAAACAGAGCAAGTGCCAATCTCCAGTTTGGTTTCTTCCATTCCCCAGTTCTCCCTGTCCCCCTTTCAAAAAAGGAAGTTTTTTAATTTTGACCTTCTGATTTTGGATTCAAAGCTGTTCCTATTGCTCTTGGGCACACTAAAGTATGTATTCCTTGGGATTTCTCCCTGGGCAACTGGAGCTTTCCCCTTAACATGAGTAATCCTTACATTTGCAGGCTGTGGAAAACAGTGCTCAGACAGTTAATTTCTGTACCTCTCTGACAGAGGTGGTTTTGAAAGAATTCAGATATGCTGGATATAAAGGGAAGGAGACTATAACAACAAAGTCTGTTGTTATAATCTCCATGGCCACTGAATATTCATAGAATCATCGAATCGTCTAGGTTGGAAAAGACCTTTAAGATCATTGAGTCCAACTATTAACCTTATTCTACCAAGTCCACCACTAAGCCGTATTCCCAGGCACCACATCTATGTCTTTTTAACACATCCAGGCATGGTGACTCAACCACCTCCCTGGGCAGCCTGTTCCAATGCCTGACAACCTTTTCAGTGAAAAAAAATTCCTAATGTACAGTCTAAACCTCCCCTGGTGCAGCTTGAGGCCATACCCTCTTGTTCTATCACTAGTTACTTGTGAGAAGAGATCAGTGCCTACCTCTCTACAACATCCTTTCAGGTAGTTGTAGCAAGCGATAAGGTCTCTCCTCAGCCTCGTTTTCTTCAGACTAAATAGCCCCACTTCCCTCAGCAGCTCCTCATAAGACTTCTTCTCCAGACCCTTCACCAGCTTAGTCTTCTCTGGACCCATTCCAGCACCTCAATATCTTTCTTGTATTGAGGTGTCCAAAACTGAACCCAGTACTCAAGGTGTGGCCTCACCAATGCTGAGTACAAAGGGACAATCACCTCCCTGGTCCTGCTTGCCACAGTATTTCTAATACAAGCCAGGATGAAATCATTATTATCCAGGTTAATGTCTTAACATCCACCCCGCAGCCACTACAACACATACACACTTTTCAGCAAAAATGAGACTTTTTGGAGTTACAAGCCAAACTCGCCAAACTGCTGTACTGGTTTGTTGTATGGCAGGTTAATGTCAAGTGCAAACACCAATATCCTTTGCTGAAGATTCTGTGTATTTTTTTTTTCAGATAAAAACTGAATCTAATTTCTCTCTAGAGCCAGTTCCTCAGTCCTGTCTGGAACTGATGACACTACAAGAGTAATTGCTTAATACTATCACCAGGTCTCCTGGTTCACTGCTGGCTGCCAGACCACTCTCTGGGGACCCTGTTCTCTACCATCTCTGGGATTAATTTAGCCATCTTTTAGAAGGGGAAACAAGAAGATGTTATTTTTTCAGTTCTTCCTTATAAAAAAAAAAAATCACTAGTCTTTCATGGTAAGGATTATATTGCTGTCTCATTGGTTTCTATATTTTGGGGTTCTATGCTATAAATAATTATTACCTAAATCCTGACTTTCTCTCCCATACCTTGCAAAAATTCTTCCTGTAAAAATAGCCTCACTGGGAAATACTTTACAGAAATGGTCCCATACACTCATTTTAGTTTAATCTCCAGCCCTTGCCTAGCGAATTTTGCACAAACAGGATTTTTAACGAAATAATATAATATTGATCAAAATAATACAATAAGACTGTCAACCTAATGAAGGATGACTCTAGGAGCTACACACATATGATACTGTTGTAAAAATTACCTGAAAATCATTAATAAGAAATTATTCCATTTCCTGGAAGACAAACAAGCATAGGATTCACACTTTGTTTCTCACTGTACTGTTCTGATACTGTTACTATCAACCTAGAGCTACATGGAATCTCTGGGCTGTGCTAACAGGAAAGATACTGTTAGTGAAGTCTGTATCCTCTGTAGAGGATGATAAACATCTCTCTTAGATGAGCCCAAAGTATGGAACAAAAGTGTGTGAATCCCAGAAGAGGGAGGCAGATGTTTCCCTGATTACATTGCTTTTAGCTTCCTTATTCAAGAGACTTCTCAATTGCCTGAACAATCTCATTATGCAACTTGTTTCTTTCATCCTCATTTGTTTGTACCTCTTCGAGTTCATCCAGCCTCATTATAAGCCACAAGGTCAGAGAGAAAGAAAACCATGATGCGGTAGTTACCATTTGAGAAGCATCTGATCAAAACTGCACAAGTCAGAACTTCAAGGGTGGCCTGAGGAACTGTGCTTATCGGTATCAAAAGGGCTTTTTTTTGTTCACTATGAGCAGGGAGTATAAAACTTTCCTGCATGTATATAAAAAAAAAAAAATTAAGAAGATCTAGTTCCTTTATAGAATCATAGGCAGGAGATTCCAATCCTTGTCTGAATTTAGCATTTGATAGCACTGCTTTCAGTGCTTTCACGATGTAAAGAATCTGCTTTGATGCACTACAACTCCTATTCGTAGTCTTAGATAAAACCAGGCAAAGAAGAAACAAACTGTCCTTTCCCTTGTCCTTGAGATCTTACTGCTGCTTGACACACCATCAACTACAGTTCTGATTTCCAAGAAAAATAAAATTTTCCATCAAGGAGCCCATCATCAGAAAAAAATGGCAAGTGATCAGCATTCTGGAAAGGAAAAACAAGGTCCACTCCAGCAAGTTAAAGAACACTAGCACCCAAGTCTGGCCAGTGTCCCAAGGCCGTTCTTACAGTTAGATTGTTAGCATGATCCTTGGCAGGCTGTTTGTCAGATCAGCAGTACTGTGACATGCAATCCTTGGCCACAGTTTAAGGGTCAGTTTGGTCAGGCAACCCCTCAAGAGGCCAGCTGGGGCATTCGGAGAGAAAAGGAAAGTCATTTCCATAAGATCTTTGAAAACTGAGTTTTCACAAGCAAGACTGGAAGAAAACTAGGCTGTTGCCCCCTCTGATGCCAAGGTTGACTCAAGGCACAGAAAAATATATGCTTTCATCTAGAGACAGAACCAGAAATCTTAAATAAGTAAACACTGGTAGCAAGGTAAGAAGAGGCTTAGAGGGAAAAAAAGTACCTTAGTTCATCCCATGAAAAAAGGGTGCAAGGCCCAGGCTCATTCTTGCTATTGGAAATCCAGTTCCTTCCCACCTCTGAGTCTGCTGATAGCCCAAGTGGCAGCTGTGCTGTGGTTGCTTGGCTCTTTGCAATAGGCAGGTTACACAAAAGCTAAGTATGTCCCAGAAGGCTAAGGCTTTTCTACTGTCTGGGAACTCTTACTTCAAGATTGCACTGTTTGCATATTTGTATGTGTTTCTGGCCAAGAAGAGGAAACCCAGACAGGTAAAGAGACAACAGGAAGACAAGTTTACTACTTGCAGGCACGGCACCAGGCAAGCACACTATTGTTTACAGGAGAGCTTACAACACTTGTGTGCTTGCAGGCTGCAGACAGATATTACACTTCACACTGGAAAAAAACTTTCATTTTTAAGACTTTCACACAGCCAAGAGGAAGGCATGTTTTCCCTTAAATGAAAACTAAATGAATGAAACAAAATGAGTGAAAAATAAAATTCTGGTAAAAATTAAAATAAAAGTTGTCTTCCTTGTTCTGATTCTGCTGGGAGAAAAAAAAAAAAACCAAACAAAACATTCAGAGCCCTAGTTTGTGATTGAAAAGAAGTATTTATATCATTCATTAAATAGTTCTAATAGTGTTAAAAGGAGAGATGAAGAGATAAGGTAGAAAATATGATCATATCTCACTTTGTTTTGAAACAGAAATGTAATTAGTAAGGTTCATTGATTGCTAGGTTAATCATAGGATGGTGAAAGTTGGACCCAATGATTCACATTGGAGACCATGACTGTTAGAGCAGATGTAGCAGTTATGATGGTTGTCGTGCCTCAGACAAAAATGTGTTATGCTAGAATGTGTGTTTTGAGCCAACAGATGGGAGTTTCATAAAAACCCGCAGCCTTTTGTACCATAGCCAATACAAAATTTAGAGTCCTGGGTTTAGAAATCCCATGCTAGGGAGCTGCATCGTGAACCCAATGGAACCTGCTGCTCTCCTCACCATCATCTTAGGCTGGAGAAAATTTCTCACTAGGTTTCTGCCAACACAGCCTCCATGCTCTGAGGCATAGAGGCTGCTGTGGGTTCAGTGAGTGTGAAGTCAATGAAAGTGGCCCTTGAAGCACAAAGACAGTAGGAAATCCCTGAAATCTTGCACTACTGGAAGCTGGGGGTGTATACCAGGGATTGAATGCTGGCTGTTCTTTGTCACATGCCTGGGCACCTGCTATGAGCTACTGTTAGGGACAGGATATGAAGAAAAATGAACCCAAGATCAATCACAAAGTTCTTGGAAAAAACATCTTGAAAAATCATAGTCAAACTTCATTATAATCCTTACAGTAGAAAAAAACCCAAACAACTCTTTTACATAGTTTATGTCATGACTTTCAAGCGTGAAGACCAGCACTAATGGCTGCTATGGCCATGCTTGTGTTTTGATGCAAAATGACATCATCTTCCTTGCAGTGGGTATGAGGAAAGACTGCAGATGGAATTAGAAGACTTACTAGAAGCAGGGCATAAGTAGGAGATGCAACCATGTTAGTGCTAACTCAAGTGTAGTCTTGAGCTACCCTCTGATACAGAACAAGGAATGGAACCTCATCACCTGCCTTCCACACAAACAGATGTTCTCCAGCTCCATTCTTCTGAACCAGCTGTGGTAGATCTGGCTTGGGTAGAAAAGCAGAGACAGGAAGCCTAGAGTAAAGGGCTTTTCAACATCTGTAGCTGCATTAACACAAAGGATTTGAAGGCAAGGTAACAAAAGTCCATTACCACAGTGATCCTGTTGCAGCATATCTGGGGCTTAACCATTGCTCAGTAGCAGAAATAATTATTCTTTGATTTTAAGTATCATTTTAAGTGGCTAAAAGCAGATCACAGAAGCAGGCTGATGAGCTCATCCCACATCAAGTCAGGACAATGGACAGGGGGAGAAGGCTCTTCCATTACCATCACTTCTCCCTTCTGGATGATGTCAAGAGTCACTCTGGACATGGTAACTGGGATAGATGAGGAAGAAGAATGTCCACCTTGTATTCCCATGAAGGCTGAAGTCAGTCTATACCATCAGTCCCCCCAGGGCACTGTGCAGGTCTCCTAACAAACACATAGATGCTGAGGAGGAGCTTCAGGTGTTAGCAGCATCACACAAGGTCTTTGTGAAGGCCAATGGTGCCTACAAACTTTAGTCTTTCAGGATCAGTTAGCCAAGATAACTATAGCATCTGAAGAAACAACATGGAGGCACCTGTACTGGTGGTTTTTACATCAAAACCTCTGGCCACTTGGAGCTATCAATCTGCACTGTTACAGTATGATGAATCTACAGGAGTGAATGGTATAGGACAAATAAAGAACTGGTCTCCAGTTTCTATACCAGTTTAGGAGAAAAGCAGAAGGAGGAAAAAAAAAAATCCAGTGGTAGTTTGCTTGGAAAGAGAGGCTGAGGATTAAAACATATTGTTACTGTAGATGCTGAGATGAAGGCCTTCAGAGCCCAGAGATCATGGCCCAGCACAACACATCTCCCATGACGCTTTAATTTCAACCTTAATTTACTCATATAGGCAAGCTCCAGAAATTCTGTAGGTTACTCAGATTATGATCCTTGGACATTTTAGGTGAATATTTAGTCCAGCCTACAAAAACATACCAGTTCAAGAATAAGACTGACTTGCCCCTTGCCATGGTAACTGAGGAGAGGGAAAACTGAAGCTGCATATTTTCCCATACAAAGCATATTGCTCATTGTGAGAACACAGCAATTTGTCAGGCTGCTTCATTCAGTCATAGGCTAGGCTCAGCAGGCCAAATTTTGCATGTATTTGCCTCCCAGGAGGAACAAAATACATAGCTTAGAGCTCTTGCTAAAGAGCTCAGTCATTTCATGTATTTTAGGTCAAAGAGTAATGAATGGAGGTTTAGGCAGTAGGAAAACATGGAAATTGATCCAGCTGTTTCAGAAAGGGCTTTTCTTTTGAAAATTGCCCAGAAGTCACACTTTATTTCAAAATATTGTAAGTGCTAACTCTGAAGCCTCTGTAACACTCCTTGTTTCATTACTAGGTGGCTATTATGAGAGCAGGAGCCCTTTCTGCCAACTGTAGGGGTCTCCAGCTATAGAAATTTGACATCTGTTTGAAATCATTATGCCATTACAAGAGTAAATCTTCACTACCCTGGCTTTCTTGTGGGCTCTGACACATTCCACTTCAATGACAAATGTCCCTTGAGCCAGCAGTGATTTGACAGGGTGGGAGGTACTCCTGCTGAGAAACTGACAAATGATTTCCATGAGAAGTTGAAGTACCCTCAGGAAGTAGACAGAATTTCTACATGAAGATCAAGTTGAAAAGGAAACCCCCAAATTGCAAGAGATTTGTGGCAACTCAAAATGTTCCTTTCCAGATAAATGAATTTGCATGGGACATTATAGACTTGCATGAGAAACCACTGCAGACCAAAGATCACAGCAGTTCATACTCACAGGTTTCCTCACGTGTGGAAGCAGGTTACAATAAAGCAACATGTTCTTGACCTTCTGAACAATTCCTGCTTCCTTTCTTAACAGAAGTGAGAGCTCCTACTGGGTTGCATCCAGTCATTCCAGTGGAAATTTGAGACCAAATGAATCTGTTTTATGTAAGTTTGCCAAACCCAGGCTGATAGCAGGATTATTCACCAGCCTAGAGCTCACAGACAATCACACTCCAACAATGCTTTAAAGTATGCTGGTGGTCAGAATGATAATATAGAGTAATAGCTCCTTTCACTCTAAGATCTCCAAATACTTTACAGATGTGAGTGGAGAAGCACAAAGTGGAATTCCCCAGCTCCACTTCACAGAGAACTTCCTGGGGGCTTACCCTTTTCAAGCAATTCATCCTGGCTAAGAGAAATAGAAAAGCTAGGACAGGGGCCCCAGGAACTTGATTCCCAGTACTTGGATGAAAACATTAGACATGACATCACCCCCTCACAAGATAAGAGCTCATTGTTTCATGGCTGAGTGTCTTCTCCCTTCAATGCAGAGATTAGCTCATGTAAGCTAAACACAGGAAAATAACAGCCAACCCTTCCTTTTCAGCAGCAAGCACAGAAAAGGCAAATTGTCTTTCTGGCCCCATCACTGACATTGAAGGAGTAGTGGGTGCAATGAGCTTTGCATTTAACACCACAAGCATAAATCTCAGAGCCAAACTTCTGATGGTTGAGACCATCATCTGGGTTCTCATTCTATTGTTCCTGTTCTGTCATCAACACCAACTCTGCAATACCCCTGTGGTCTCTTGGCCAGAAGGAAGTGGGACAGTTTCCTTGAAGGATTAATTAGTGACTACAATCAAAACAAACAGAAAATCCCACAAATCAACCCTGACAACTCGTAAATATTTTCTGCTTGTAGAGCCTCTTTGTTATTTCCTAGTTGTGTTTTACCAGTTTTCTAGCTTCCAGTAATTTATTCTCCCTAGATAACCCATGTCTAACATAGTACTATGCTGTAAGCAGCTGACATTTCAGATAAGCTTTCTTATCAAATATAAAGGACAAACGAGAGCTCAAACACAGAATTCTTTGCAGTCACCCTTGGGTATTTTTAATCCAACTGGCAAGGCAGTGTTATTGTGTTCCTATTGACAGCTATAGAGGCTATAGCACTGGCTGATAGCAGGTATCTTTACACAGTAAGTGGGCAACTGCAGCTGGGTGGCTTGGTGTACTGGATGGCCATCATATGGGACATGTATACACCATGCTGATGAAATGCAAAGGAGAGACTCAGGGTGCAGCACAACATTGCACAGAGCCACCACATAAACAGATGCTGAAATTCTCTGTGGCACACTCATTCTTCTCAAAACTTGGTTCATCAGCTGTGACTGAATGAAATGATGAATCTTTGGCATTTCAGTCCCTACTTCCTACATCCCTCCACCCACAGCCAGCTGGGCAGTCAGTCTGTATGTAAAGACATGCTACTCAATGGACGGGTAGTTGTTGTCATTAGACACTGGACGTGATGCCTTCTGCCTCATGGGAGATGGGATTAACTGCAAGGTGATGACACATGTACCACCCACTCCCTTCCATTATGCAGGAACACACACACACATACAGCCATCTGGAGACACAGAAAGAGGAAAGATCAAACATTGCTCCTTCAGCTGTGAAGAAAAGACCCTACAGCACACAGACAGACAGCAGCCTATTAATCAGAGACAGACTGCAGTTCTCTGCCACTCCTTATATCATCTGCTCCTTTAGAAAAGGCAGAAAAAGCTGCTTAGGAGCTTAGGGCTTTCCAAATATTATTATGGTTTTTTCACTTTCCTTCTTATGGTAACCTCTCCAGACAGTCATGGAGATTTTAATATATTTTCTTTTCCCTCAGAAAGAGGAACTCAGTGCAAGAGGTGCACATACAGGACTCCAGTTATGGTTTGGCTTTTCCCATTTCAAACTCCTCGGTACATCAGAGACCCTCTAACCCAGCTAGCAAGTAAGAATGGAAATATGCACTTGGTTTGTCCCACCATGACAAAGTCAAAGCTTATAAACCCGGTCTTCTCACTCTACAGACTTAAATGCTGGCAGGGAGTCTCCTGTTTTTAACAAAGTGATAGACAGGCAGCCTGTAGACTCACACAGACATCACCAAGTGGAGCAACATGCCATCTCCAGTTAGATGACTTCCTTCACAATGGTGAAAGCTAGAAACTTTCTTATGAAATATAAACAAATCAAAGTTTAGATTCTGCCTGTGCTGAATGAGGCTCATAAATGCATGATGGAAGCCAGATACAGCCCACAGGGAATACGTTTGACACCTCTGGCCTATATGGACAGGAAATGGTTATAAATAGTCCCATGTCAGTTCTCTGAAGACAAATATTTTTGACACAGAGTGCTCAAGCACAAAGAGTCATTTGTAGACCACCCAGGAGACTTGCATTTAAATGACCTTTCTTTGCTTGGACAATCAATTATACTAACGTTTATTTCATGAGTTGCAACATTTGTTCTTAAATGGAAGCAGCCCAGAGGAGTCATGTGTATAATCCCACTTACTTGTTGGTAACCGCCTGCATAAACTCATCAATCAGTTCGTCGTACTGTTTCCCACGAACCCTCTTGTGTTTCAGTCCAATATAGAGTGGATCACTCAGGAGAGCCTAGGACACAAAGAAATTGTGTTGACATCTTCTCTTCCATGGATGGACAGAGATTTATGTCCTGGCCTGCCCAAAAAGATTATCTGTTGGGGTTGTATTAGTTTTGCTTACTATGCAGTGAAGCCAGCTCACACAGCTCTTCCTGAGCAGAGTGTTTCCATAAGAAGCTATGGACTGTTGTTTTGTGTAAAGCTGGAGGGATGTAATGCTTCTTGATTGCTGTAGGAAATGGAGCTCTGCATTCCCAGAACAGCTCTACCAAGACTCCCTGACAAAGTGTCTAACTCCTAGTGAATAAAACTGACTCTGTGTGGGGAGTGTTTATTGTTCCTTCAGTTCTTCATTTTGCACCGAGGTTACCAGGAAAGCTGTTGACCATAAACAGCACCTTGAGCAAAGAAGAGCACCTGAAGTAACCTGAAATGACATGTGTGATTTAGGCCTTTAAGTGATAGCCCAGAGTTGGGACCAGAACCAGTGATCACATGCCAAAATGTTCCCAAGCTCTGCACCTACCTAGCACTCACCTCAGTTATCTGCAGGTGTCAAGGAAAGGTATTTTCACACAACAGATTAGTTGATTTTTTTGGGCTCCTGCTAGGAACATAAAGACAGGACGTTCCTCCAACCAATCTAGCAGGTGTACAGTCAGGACCTCTAAACCACCTTAAAAGGACTGGGTCAGCATGGAAATAGCACATAGTTTTGGGAAAATTACAGGACAAACAGTAGCAGGAGACAGGTGGACAGTGCAGAGCAACTCTACTTCCCTTCCAGTTTCAGGAACTGAATCATCCATAGAAGGGGATGAGCCATCTCAAATCTTTTGTCCTGCAGCCATATGGGCCATTAAATATTGGCAGGTATGCTAAAATTAGAGCTGTTTTTACAGCCACAGCTGTTTTCCTTTAGAAGGAAAGACAAAAGAGGTTTTCCTTTGAGTTTGATACATGAACTCTTCAGGGCCATGAAACAAGCAGACACATTTGTATTACTTCAGGGATTGCTCCTATAGCACCATGTGGACCATGGGGTATAAAATTCTCCTATAGGCAAGGTGAGAAATGCCAAGCTCTGAAAAGACTGATTTGCTGAAGGAATATACAAAGTATTATGGACTGTCAGAAAGAGAAGCCCAGAATCGATGCTACAAATATAATACTGCTATATTTACTTCATTCTACCTGGGGCTCCTGTATTAGCAACACAGCCACCCTAGGCTCACCATATATTAATAGGCAATGCCTATAAAAGGTGTCTTATTTTTGCACTGATAAATTTACTTGTGGAGCAGGATGCTACTAGAACATGCTTAGGATTTTGTTAAGCTGGGTTTATGCATGTGAGAAAGCCACTAAATAAAGAAACCAATTATTTATATTGTGAGGAGATCTATTGTTCATATTGCTGGAAAACAGCAACTTATGTATCTTAAGCCCAAATGTAGAAATTGCCTCCACAGAGAAGTTCCTGGATGTGTAAGTTAGTTACATTTGAACTCGGTCAGTGCCCAAGTGACTCTAGGAGTTCCTTCTTCTGACACCATCTGACCCTTGCAGTTGCCTAAAAATCACTGGTGCCACTTTGGATTTTAATGTCCCCTGGATGCTGAGACAGAAACAGATGAGTCATGCATGGTAAGAAGCTTCCCATGGGAAGAGAAGCACTTTCATCCAGATCCCTCTGGAGGGGAGCTTCAGCTGGGGGGCTCAGAGCATGCCAGCACTCAGTGGTGTTCAGGCCAGCATGGAAGAGAAGGAAGAGATCACAGAATCACAGAATGGTAGGGGTTGGAAGGGACATCTAGGGATCTAGTCCAAACCCCCTGATATAGCAGGTCCACCCAGAGCAGGTGATGAACAGAAATGCATCCAGGCAGGTTTTGAAAGTCTCCAGAGAAGGAGACAACCTCTCTGGACAGCCCATTCCAGTGCTCCTGTTTAAGTTTTTCCTTAAAGATGAAAGAGCCAAAGTCAAGTATGATGTTCTATTGACTGGAAACTCCAAAAAGTGAAGAGATTGACACTTAATTCCTACTTCAGCCTCAGAGAGTCCAAACACCAAAGTTCCCACTTTTCAGGAAAGACCATGGATCAGGCTGAGATGAGCACACCCTATATTCCACCAGCCCATGATAGGCCTCTGTGCTAAAGCGATAAAATCATCCTGGGACCAGAGACCAAAGATGTAACTGGGAATCTCATCCCAGATACCATCTACAGACACTGACTCCACTTTCCTTAATTTTTATCAAGTGTCCAGTGTGAGGGACCTGGAGCTGGAGTGAAAGATGTGCAGAAAATCTAGCTTTCAGTTAGCACAGGCAAGTCTGAAAATGTTGGTACTCCTTTGTCTTCCTACACAAACTCAAAGCTCTTATACCCCAGATTTGTTATTTCTCTCAAGCAACATGTGTTTGGTTTACTTGGGGTCAAGTGAGGCACAAGTACATTTTTCAGAAATGGACAAACCCAGGCCATCACAAATAACTATAGGATATGAATTTTAAAAGAGATGTCCTCACAGATGTCCATTCTGGCATTGCTGAAATGTTGCACTTCGGCCTTTCTGAGCCAGAGTCATAAGGCAAAAATCTGCAAACAGATGGAGTCCTCTTGTTCAGTTATCATGTGCAGTAAAGCGTGCAATCTGACAAAACACTGAAATTAATCATTCCCAAGGCACCCACCAGGGATTCTCCATTTTCTGGAATACAATCACCTCTATGCAGACACAAGGATCTGTCTGTTTTCTCACAATTACTAGAGGAAGAATAAATCTGGGACTTTCTGTACAAAATCTTTCAACTCACCTTGCTGTATACACTGAAAGGTGGAGCTGAACCTTCAGCTCCAACTGGCAATGCTTGGAGTCTTCTCACCAGGGGACCATGAGGCTACTTTGTTTATTTCAGTTTCCCATAAGAGCAGAAGTTTCTTGAGCATCAAACAGGAATGAAACCTGCCCACATCCCTGGAGTGCTGGTCTAGCCTTTGTCTCATCTTGTATGTCTCTGGCTTTGCATCCAAGGAAATTGTCTCAGACTAGCATTAATCTCAATCCCTTCTCCCCTCTGACAGATTTATGGAAAAAATGTCTTACCTCATTGTCTGTGCCAACATCCAGCAGGACAGGAAGACACTGTTGTGGGTGAACTCCACCACAGGCTGTGTACAAAGCAAGCTTTCCCACTGGGATACCCATGCCATAACTTCCTAGATCCCCTAAACCAAGAATCCTCTCTCCATCTGTCACCACGATAGCCTAGAAGGATCAAAAGAGATTGTTGTATGGTTTTGCCCAAGGCTGTAGAAGCAAACCCAGCTCCACTGTCTTCACAGGGATGCCATTTTGCAGTTGCACTGTGCAGTGGGTATTTGCTCCTTCTACACGACACCATGCTAATTAGCTGTTAGTGGTAGAGGGCTGTTAATTTTTGGGGGTAGATATAATGCAGTTGATGGGTAGTTGCTTGCAGTGTGGAGGAGCTGCAGCTCTGCTTGCCAGCACTTCAATTCACTTGTAGCAGAGCTCAACCAGCGTGGCTTTTTGTGCATTCTCAGCTGTCTAACAAGAAGCATCACAACAGAGATCTGGCTTTGATTTTTCCTTTCTTTCTTTTTTTTTTCTTTTTTGGGAAAAAAAAGGCTCTGTACAGAAGTGCTCATGCTTATGAACTGCATCTGTGGAAGTAACAAGCTTGTGTCTTCACACTGTTGTAGAGTAGCTAGGTAATAAAAACCAAACTCTTTATAACTGGGTCCCTTTGCCTCTGGTCCCCCTGACTGTAAGGCAGGGAGACAGAAGCCACTGGCACAGGCATCAGCATGGACTGTAGAAGGGCTCCCACTCTCTGTATTTAATTAGAGACAGTTTTTCCCACCCAGCTGGGAGTTAAACAATTTCCATTTAAGTCTTTGTGCAACTGGCCTTTTGTATTTCAGCAATACTGTAATGTGTTACCTCACCAAAACCTCCTATCTGTAATTTTTATGTTTTTCTTGTTACTGTATCATTTCTTTGTGACAAGAAGGGGGAAAAAAAAGACTGCTTAACGTTGTCCAAATTAGAAGCCTGAAGGTGAGCTCTTCAACCTTCACTGTACATCACTGAAACCTTAGGAGGCAAATGTCCAAGCAGAACTGACTAATCATCCCAGTTTTCAGGTTAACTACTCTGTTGGTTTTGTCCCCAGTGTCAGGCACTCTTTGGGACAGTTCTGAAAGTTCAGTAAGAACAGGAGCATACTGGATTCCAGTCCCACTGTGGGAAAAAAAAAGAAGCTGTAAATGCAATCATGAATTTTCAGCACTGTCCCAGCACTTCAGAGAACAGAGTGCTCATATCAAATTGTTTGTCAGGCTGCAGAGGACTTACACAGTCTAGCTTGGATTTCAAAGGAGAAGACTGCAGGTAAGTTCTTTATTTGCCTATCCACAAAGTTAAGGTTAAACTTAGGACAAACATACATGTGTGCTTTAGTCAGAAGTAAGGGAATGGGGAAGCTGTATCAATAGATGTACTTCCTTGGGGGTGATATAATAAAGATGCGTTGGTTTATTGCTGCGATGGAAAAGCATTTCCTTCTTTAGGAATGGAATAAACCTCTTGCTGCACTTTTCTATTTCAAGAAGGATCATAGTCATCTGTTTCAGTGTCTTTTCTTATTCAACGTAAACTATATGCACATCCCCAGGCTATTTTCTCCCCCAACCTAAACCATTGTTTGTAACGACAGAGCAGAATTACTTTACACTGCATAGTTCAGGAATAAGCCTGAGGAGAAACTACAGATACAGAGGACACGTGTCTGTTCTGCCTTTCACATCTATTTTGCCCTCTAGCAAAAAAGCCCTCTCTGGTAGTCAACAGCATTATACATGCCAGGGTTGTAAAGCACGTAATAACAGTGACAATCTGTAATAAGGATTATTTTTAAATGATCCTCCTATATGTAGAATATTTGTTGTGCTGTTGACACTTTCTTGTCACTAAGAGTTAGAATTCCTAAAAGTGATCCTTCAACAGAGAATCTATTAAAATTAAAAGGACTGTACACCTGCCCTTAGGCTAGAGGTTGGATGGACAATCCCTGACATGAGAAATTCAGTCATGGCAGTGATACACTCATCCACCTCCATTTTGAACATTTTCCTATTTGTTTTTCCTTCTGAGTCAATTTGAAGTGTTGGCGATGGGAAAGTCTCTTTTTGGGCGGGCTCCATCTGTTTCTGGGTGTGTGCTCACTTCTTTACCACACCCAGAGGATGCAGTTGGGACTGGAAGGCAGTAATGGGAATAGGGAAAGCAGCGAGCACATGCACTGCTACAGGTTTATCCTGAAACTGATGCAAATTAAATGAAAAGGAGTTAAGTAACTATGCAAAAAAACATATATTAAAAAAACCCCAAACCAAGCCCACAACAACAACAAAAAGTTACAATGAATTAAAAGATTTCTCTGGAGCACAGATCCCCTTTCACCCAAACAATAAGTATACTCAGGCAAGCCTAAAAACTTCCTGATAGCATTTGGATATCCATCAGAGAGAAAATTTCTCAACCTTATATGTGCTGCACTCTATAGGTATCAAAGCTCCTCAAGGTCACACTGAAAAATAGGAGAGAACAGAAAATACAGCATGGGAGACATTCATTGCTGTCTGTATTAGAGAGGGGAAACTGGATTCACATTTGCTTGTGGCTCTTTGGTTTTCAAAAACACTGGAATAAAAAGCACAAAGTTTCAGTTGGGTACCTGATATACAAGCACATGAAAGTAATGGTTTTAATCTCTAACATTCATGTGATCAGAGCTCAACAAGCAGGTCATTAATCTCTGGCTGAGCAGGACAGGGCCTTCTAACTGAACCACTGGTTTAACAATTAGGAACCTGTCTTCTACTTCCAGCTGTGCTACAAATTTTCCTGATGACTACAGTCAAGTCTTTGGCTAAAGGTTAGTTGTGCAATTTAAGTTAAATCATGTAACTGGTTTCTAAACTTCCTTGACTGCTAATGAGGAGAGACAGAAACCTCCAGAGTGCATCTCCTTCCTCCAGCATCTGTTTTGGGAAAGGATGAAAGGGGTGTTTCTCTTTGAAGATGCTCATCTCCCTCTGCATTGACTGCTGCAGAAGTACTCACAAACAGAGGTTAGGTTAGGCACTGAGTCTTTAGACAGCTGATGTTAACCAAGATAGTTCTGGACCATAGGCTCTATGTAGCTAGCCCAGTTTTGCAACACCTAAGTAAGAGACATCTGTCCCAGCAGAGTAATCCAGAGCACTGTGCTACTCTCCAAGATGCTGAGGCAATGCAGAGAGGCAAGTGCCTGCTGCTGGAATTCACACTTCTCTGTATTGATTTCTTGAGGTCAGCCTTTCTAGAATGAACTGATACTCTGCCTAGAGGGCACTAAGAGAAAATGCTACATGGAAGGGTTAGTCTAAACAGCCCTGTATAGCTGTAATCCTGACAGAGATTCAAGATGCTGAGTGCATTTTTTAGGGTGAGCATCCTATGGAAGGAGGGAAGGAGGCCAGTCCAGTAGCTTGTAGGGCAGCACGCTTGTCTACGAACAGGTTATATGGTTTCTAAAGGTGGTTTGAACTCACAGCTGCCACAATGTCACTCTACCACAACACTATCCTTTATGAATCTCTGCATACCCCCTGCTCTATTTGGGTCATCATGCAGAAAAGAGTATGAAATTAAGGAACCAGAGAGAAAATTATCAAGGGAGGCACTGATGTGGGCTATTGGCTTTTTATCCAAAGTTTCTTCACGTCAGGATTCATTAACCACCCTGAAAGAGATACTAAAACCCTGCACTCCCTAATTGAGTATGTTCAGAAATGGCTTCTTTTCACTCATTCTGCTTCTGGCACTATGATTCTTTCAGAGCAGCACAGCTTCAACAGGAGGGGTGGACCTGTGGCACAGCAGAGCTTGGCTAAGGCTTTGCTAAGCTAAGCAGAGCACCCTTGCAGCCATTCCAGGCAGAGGATCCAGGCCTATGACACAAAATTTCCATTTCCACAGTAAATGCATTTGCCACGAAGCTCTAACAAGCCACAAACCAAATGTAGGCAGCATCTCCAGGTATTTCTTCAGTTCGTAATGGGACTTACTCTTATTGTTGTTCAGAGTGGTCCAAGTCTTTCCAAACAACTGGGTCCCTCCAGGGACTTAGGTGCAGTCCAGGTGCTTCTTTGCTTATCTCAAAATCTCATGGGTTCCAGTGCCTACCAGTTCAGGCATAAACAAGCCTGTGTACAAACACACAGGGAACCTTGTGGTCCAAAACAGCAATACTGATTAAATTATCTGCCTTTGTAGGCTGGCAAACCTGGAAAGTAGATAGTCTGAACCTCTTCGATGGACCACTGCCCTTCCTATGGTCTGTTTTAGGTGCCGGGGGGGCTATTTCAACAACACTCACTATTTTTTCTGTGCCAGTTTCCCCATCTGCAGAAATATCTTTATTAGACATAATGAGTTCTGCTCACAGTCCTAAGTCAGAAACAAATGGAAATACTGAGATCTTTGGACAGAGCAAAGGCAAAATATCTAGTCTGCATCTGGTCTCCATGCTTCCAAAGACAAGGTTATAGCAGTATGATTACTTTTTCTGGAAACATGTTAAATTACTTTTTTTTTTTTTTTTTTTTTTTTTTTTTTCTTAGAAATGGAAAATGCTTGCAAGAATTTCTCTGCTGCCAAACCTTTGTTCCTGGAAAAAACAGCTCACTGATAGGGGTCAGAAGCTCTGTCAATAGCCAGGGAAATTCCCAGACACATATACTTTCAGCCTGGAAGGAGGTGACTGGCAAGACCTGTTAAGTGTTGACTTCATTTCATGCCAGGGACTTGCCCAGCACTGAGCTCTAGTGAAAAACACTTCACAAGTTCACTTTTTTTGGGAGGTGTGTCAGTAATACTTTCAGCTGCTGGATATCAAACATTATTTGCAGAGTTGTCAGTGTTTTGGATGCTGCATGACTCATTGGATTTGGGAAGGAGTCCTACAATCAAGTTGGTTACAGAAAGATCTTTAAAGACCTTTGGCACATCTACCAAGTTGTGAGTTAGCCACACAATTCTTCAACACACTTATCTTACTTCTTCACTATGGCCTCTGTTCTGTAGAAACTTATTACCATGCATGTTTGTTTTTTTTTTTTATTGCTGAAGGTCCTGCTACCTTTGAGAAAGATGTTCTTGACCACATACACACATAACAGAGTCTCTGAAGTCCAACCACTAGCCTGGAAACTCTCTGAGGAAGTAAATATTTCTTAGCCTGTCCTTTTAAATAGGCCATTCTGTAAATAATGCCAAGCTGTTCCATTCAATATCCCAGTTTCCATCCAACTCTCTGTAATTTCCCAGTTCACAGATGACATACCACATACCTTAATATCTTCTTCAGGCCAAGAGTTTAGCATTGTTGCAATATGGCCTTTGTCATGGATGGTGATAAACAGACCCCTAAGAACAGAACAAAAAAAAAAAAAAAAAGAAGAAAAAGAAGCCTTGTAATAAAATTAATAACTCCAAGATAAAATAAAACAGGTAAAACTTGAAAATGCAGGGAAATGAGCTACTGAGCACAAAACCAGGCTATTCACTAGCATGGAAGTGAGATCTCAAGGGACTGCTAGTAACAAGGTTAGTTTTCATTTCAAAACCCCAAGGCTCGAGATCTTTAATGGCAATGTTGCACATTTCACCCTTCTGAAACATATTTGCTTTGGGGAGCAAACTTTGCTTTAGTGCAGAATACTTTTCTAGTTAAAATAATTCTGATAAATGCAGGGGAGTCTGATGGTTTTACCTTAAGCCTTGTTACACATTCTTCCCCAGGGAGCTTACTGCTGTCAGTTCAAACAGTGAAAGCATGATCTTTCTCAATCAGCTACTAACGTCAATGAGGTGGATGGCTATTGCAGGGATAAACATTTTGGGTCCCCTCTCTAGTTAAAAGAGCTCTGATCTATATTTGCTATGGTATTTGCTTTGACCAGGCCAAACCTGCCTTTGCAACACCCTGAATATCTGACCCCAGTTTTTGACACTTGCATTCACCAGATGAAAAACACCAAAAATGATGAGAAGTGAAACAGAAAATTAAATGCTTGGATGAAACCTCAGTATGAAGTATTTGCATACCTGATTGTACTACAGCTAATCACTTTTCAGCACAAAGGTCTTCAAGGTTTAAACAAAAAATGTCTTCTTTAATAAAAACAGGAACTGGAAGACAGCATTCTTGAAACACATTTTAGAACTGTGGTTTATTTTTAACCTCTTTGCTGTTATTAGCAAAAATAGTATCCTTACCAGGGATTCTTCCAATACCCAGGACAGTGTTATTCCCATTAACTGATCTCTGCTCAGGTATTTGGGGATTTTTTGAAGCTCCTTCTAGGCAATGCTAACCCCAAAGAAACAACCTCCTCCCTATCTGTCTCAGGGGAGATTGCTTATGTTGCTCGAAGTTCTCTCTAATCACATAAATACAGAGCTCTAACTCAAGGACCCATTTTGCTTGCCCTGTTACCTGCTCACAAAAGCAGAAGTTGTACTGGTCACTGGTACAGCTGGAATAATTGGAGAAATGCATTTTTGCTGCTTACATCTCTCTCCTCTTGCTCAGCCCCAGTAAGCTCAGACCACCTCATTGCTTGGGGTTCTAATGTGAAATATTAGGTAGGGAAAGCTTGAAAGCAACCTCCATTTTAAGACTGCATGAGTGATTAATAATGAAAGATAATTGGGCTACTCTCTCCAGCAAGGACTTCTCTCCCATGACCCTTCTAGGGAGACAGATACCTTCCCACAGTCAACTGTGAGATTCATAATGAAAAAGCCCTTTACTTTGAAAAGAAGAAAAATGCTGACATCAGCATTTATCAAGTCAACAATCACACAGAAAGATGAGAAATGTAAAAAAAAAAGGAAATGAATGGCTCATTTACTCAGCATAATTCCTTAAAACTGTGCCCAGTAACCAACAACCTAATCTCTGAAATGCTCCTGACTGACCATTGTCTCATGTGGGTAGTGGGATGGTTTCCATTTCTTGTTCCAGATCTGGCAGTAAATAGAGTTCAGCCTGGGTCTTCCAAAATCTAATGACTGCTCTTGCTCAGTTACACAGGAGAAGGGCTCTCATGGCTATCACCACGGCATGTTTTTCCCAAGGAAGGACCGGCTTAGCTTAGATAGCCAGGTCAGTGATGGAGAACCAAGCATGAACAAGTGACTCTCTCAGAAATTATTCTCCCTTCCTTAATATTATGTTTGTTTGACGTTAATCAGGTCCTCCCATCGAGTATGCTGGCTTCCGTGGATCTTTTTCTGAAAACAAAAGAGCTGTGCACATATTCACTCTCCCTTCAGATTATGCCATTGACCAGTTCCCTAGTCCTAGCTGCCTATTTCCATTGCCAGCTGTCACATGCATGGAGCAATTTGGGTGAAAAATTGCTCCTTACTTTACTTTAGGCAAAATCAGATGGTTTAATTTAGACAAACAATTAACACGCTAGTGGCACTACCAGCTTTGGAAGGGAAACCTTCAGGAGCAGAAATCATGATCCACTTAGGGAAAGTGACCTCTCCCACTGACACAACCACACTGGGAAGTGGGCACATATCTGAGCATGCTTAATATTTCTCTGACACTGAATCCAAGAGCCAAGGACCCAACTTCAATAAAACATGAAAGTTTCCAATGCTTTTAGGCACCCAACTGGAGCACATTCCAGAACCTGGTTGAGGCTCTGTGGACTCCACCAGGTGTTCAAGCACTTAGGAGGGAATCCTGGTAATGGGGAGTTGAAGGCCGAGTATGAAACAACCAACTCTGATGGGCAGTTTAGAGAATTCACTGTGTTTTTAAGAAGATGCAAAGGGAAATGGACATGTCAGACTTTGGATTCAGGGTAAGTCAGATTCAGATTCACAGGTAAATCCTTGTTGTGTATGGTCCCCAGGAGAGTCATCCTCTCCCTTCTGATGACAACAGTTACCCAAAGAGATAAGCTTGGGCAACTTGTTGAAATAGGATGCCCAGTATTGGTAGAGGGTTCATATTTACTAAAATCCCTTCTGTTCTGAAAGGAACAGACAAGCTCCACAAACTGAACTTAGGAAGGTTTGCTGATGATTGAACAGCAAGACCAGCAGCCAGGTTTCTGTCAAGGGTACGGAGCTAATAGGAGAGGTAGCAGGAGCAAAAGCTTATTTGTGCCTTTGAGGACAGCAAGGTAGAGCTCTCAATACTGAGAAGGACAGGCTGATCTATGTGAACCAGTACTAAATAAG
The DNA here is from genome assembly GCA_024611175.1 of Megaceryle torquata. Taxonomy (NCBI): domain Eukaryota; kingdom Metazoa; phylum Chordata; class Aves; order Coraciiformes; family Cerylidae; genus Megaceryle; species Megaceryle torquata. The sequence continues at coordinate 51,184 of JANIJG010009804.1, forward strand.
AAACATCCAAGTGGCAATAAAAAATTAATTTTTATGAAGAAGAGATGCAGCCTAAGCATTTTGAAGAGGGAATGCAACAGATGCTGCCTTTATCATCATGCCTTCTCTATCTGTCTTGGGATTACATTTCATAAATTGCTTTGGAGAAAACAAAAAGGCAATAAGGCAGTTCTACTTTAATCACCCCTGGGACTCAATAAAAATGATTTAATTAAAAAAAAAAAGATTAAAAAAAAAGTAAAAGTAATTTTGATCAAGTCACATAACACAGACACTGTGTGAGGCAAATACACGTTCTGGTTTACCAGACCAGAAGACTCACCTGTGCCCAGTTAGCTGTAAGACAAACACACATGCATGGGGGTAAAACTACAAGAAACAGAGCTTAGTAAAAATTAACTGCCTCAGCAATGTCGAGTCAGAATGTGCACACTGTACCACTATTTCTGGCTAAACAGTAACTTTCAGAGAGCTGCTACCTTTGTGGGGGTAATGCAGAGTGGGGAGTGCTCCAACCTGCATTCATTAGGGTTTCAGAGCTCCAGGCTCCTATTCAGTTCATTAACATCACAGGTTTCACTACAGCTGCCTTTAGTTAATGTATAAGTCAGACTAGATTTTATTGTGCTATGGAGCATGTCTGAAAGGTTCCCTGAAACTTCAAGGAGTGTTACAACTTCTTTATTTGTCACTGAGAGAGTATTTCTATGTGGATTTCAGCAAGTCAAAGTCAAGCTGCCCAAACTGGACTACAGGATCCAGCAGACTGCAGATCATCATTGCAGAATCTGCCAAAGGGGTTGGATATGTTCACCCACACCACACAAGACCTATTCTCATCCCCAAGCCAGGGACATTTTCTTTTCCTTCTTTGATTTTCTTCTGGGTAAGTTTATGGAAGTGCTCCAGGAGTTTTAAAGCTACACAGCAGATCATGTGATCCATGGGAAGGATCCTGTTGAGCTGCTCAGTACTAGCTTAGATCTTTGCCATCCTGATGGTATTTTGAAAGACTCACAATGAAGACAACCCCAGAATTATAAGGCTCAGTTCAGAAACAGTTCAGGGACAGGGGGGACAGGCCATGTTTGAAGACCAGAGGAGGCAATACCAGATGCTGGTGATGACTTTTTAGAATAACATTAATTACATTTAGACATTTGGTAGGAAGCAGGTCTCAGGTATTAGAAAACAAAATTCTTTAATGCTTTAATTCAATGAGCTATTACTTCTTCAAAAAGGCAAAGTAGTGTTCCCCTTTCTGATCTTTGTTAACACTGCTGCCTTGTGAGCCATTTCCTATTAGAAGAAACAGTGTATGATGGAGCCAGCAGTGCTACCTCTAAAGCACTCTTGTCTATTTACAGAGGGCTTCATTTCCCAAAACACAGAGGGGAGTCAAAAAGACTATGCAACTTCTTTCCTCACAGATCCAAATCTCCCCTCACTTCCTTTTTACCCAAAAGTCTCCCCAGCCCAATTCCCCAGTAGCTTTTCCTTGGCATTTACCAGTGCTTCTGTGGCTGTGTTTGCAACCCTCCTGGTGTGTCTTGCTCCACTTTTCTAGCCTACTGCTGCCTCTGACATGCAATCAAACAGAAATCGAACACAATCAAATACAATCAATGACTTTGCTTTATCAAGCTGCATGTAAAACCTCTTTGGCCAGTGCTGTGCTCCTCTTGCTGTGCTCCTCTTACAATCTTTTGTCTTCTGCTGTGGTTTTGGGTAGTGCTCCTATGGCTTCAATTACCTGTTTACATATATACAATGGCCTCTTTATGCTTACCATGTATGAATAACACTAAGCAATTATATCCACCACCTTTACTACACTGGTCAAAAGCCACAGAAGAACAGAGCAGATGATGGTGCTGGGTCACTGATATACATGTATTAGCATGAAGTGAAAGGACACCACTCTGCTTCACATGGATTTCCATTACTAGCTGATATGGGACCATATTTGTATATTTATGTCCCTGTGGAGGAAAAGAGACATCGCTAGAAGGATCTCAAAAGCTCCTAAGCTGACATAAGTTGAAAAACCACAAAAAGCCCCACTCAACTATCACAGCTTTGTCCTTTTCCTCCCTCACTCCACCAGAAGGACTACTCTCCAAAGAAAGAGATACTTTCTCAGTAAGGGAGGAATGTATTTGCAGAACATTACCCAATATTTGCAGATATTGCAATGGTCAAGCTTGCTCAGGGTTTGGTATATAGTATGAAAAACACAAAAAACTCAGCTGCAGGCTCCACATGCTTTCTGCACATCAGTCATCAGTCTTGTTTACAGGATCTCAGAAAATAAATCTCAGAGATATCATCTTTAACAGGTTACCAGTCTCTCTTCATTATGTAATTAATTGTTCCTGAGAAAAGTAACTGATAAAGGGAAGCAGATTAAAATAGTAGCTATAAAGTCCCTAATGCTCCAGATATTTACACACTAATTGTCGCCCCACACAGGGGAGGGTGTTTGCAAGGAGTCTGGCTCCTCTTGTGTGTGCTGCTGTACCAGCATGCAATGAATTGCAAGACTAAACCATGAATATGGCAACAAAACTCAGGCAGTTTCATTTCCTTTCCATTTATTAACTTCTAGTCTGGGTGCTATGGATGGGAACTTGCTCTACAAGCAAGGAGAGGATGAAGACAAGACAGGTAGGATAGCATTAAGAAAATGAACATACAATACTTAGAGGAGCAGGCATCATGATTCAGTGTTTTCATCTGGATAGGAAAGGCTCATTCTCAGAACAAATGCTCAGGACAAAGGTTAAGCATCTCCACACACAACCTGAAGGTGATGAAATCCCTCTCACATGAAAGACCTTGATTGTTTCGACTTAGTAGGGCCTGGACTCCCCTTAGAAGGGGTGAGAAGTCCATGGGAAGCCACTGCTTAAAAAAGCAACAACCAAGAGAGATGAATCAGTTCTCTCCCAACATCTGAGCCTGCACAAAGCTGCCATTGAGCAGCTATGAAGAAGTTGTGGGTCAGCAGTCAGAAACCTATACTGAGATAAGAGGCTGCACAAGAAAGGGCTCTGACAGGCACGGCTCAAGGTGACCTTCTGCAGTGATCCCAGCCATTGCCTTACATAAAGGCATGATGCTTTTGGAAAGCTTTGAGCAAGACCATCTCAGAACACTGTTGAGGTTCAGCTGGAAAAATTCACACCTGGGAAAATAAAAGACAAGTTGGCTTGTCACTGTGGAAGGATGCTGACTGCTGCTGCAAGCCACTCTGTGTTCTTTGGAGTTTGGCTGGATTACACCCCAAGCCCAGATGACTGGTACGTATTTTGGCCATACACAGCAGCAATGGGGACGCATGCAAGGGAAGGATCAGCTTTTGTTGTGTGCTAACCACAGAAAATTGTCACTATTGTGCCAGAAGACCAGCCTGGAGGACCTGCTCTGGATTCAAGGCTAGTCTGTGCTAAAGATGCAGTAAAATGTGGTTACAGCAAAACTCTGCATTTGGGTTTATTTATTTACACTTTCAAGATTCGTACACAAAATTTATAGGTTGAGCAATATGAGCCTCTAGAGACATTTCCACCAGCTGCACCCCTATTGTTGATTTTTTTGGTTCAGGTCTCTGCCAGAACAGGATAGGAGGCTTTAGAATAACAAAACAAACTTTGAAATTGCTTGGCTCTTTTGGGGAGCTTGAGATTATAAATGCCTTTGGGCCACAAGCTTTGGAGAGAAAATATGTGCTAGCATGAACTGATTTGTCTAAATACAGTACAATTAATCATCACATTGGACAAAATCTCTGTGGTGATTCATCAGTTATCTTTGCAGATTCGTTTGCAATAAAAGCCAAGAACTTTTTGTCATTTTAGGTTGTTTTTTTTTTTTTTTTTTTTGTAAATTGTAGGATGCTGAGCAATATTTGAGGTACTGAAGAAAAAATAATAGAAACCAAGCACAATCAACTATTACTGAAATCTATACAGAGATTTATAAGGCAATATCCTATAATTTAAGTATGCTAAGATATTTAATGTCAGTTAATCTGCAAGGTGAATGATTGCATTAGTATTAATAATGTCCTTAAAGTTGTCATCGTATATATTTAGGCAGGAAACCCAAAATTCAGTGTGGGAGCCAGAAGATGCAGGCTTCAAGGTACACTAAAGAAAGATTCAGTATCTACACCAACCCCTCCAAACCATGGGAAGTCTCCATGATCCTGAGGGACAGGAAGCAGGTAAGCTGTAGGAAACTGCCAAAGATCAGGAACAGAGAGATTTGAGTGAGCACATCTGAGTGGTCTCTCCCAAATATAGAGAGCAGTGCATACAGGCTTCAGAGCAAGCTGCAGCCCTCCCAGTTCTTTGGCATAGTCCAACCCCTGCCACAGCAGGGAGGCCCAGATCAGAGCCTAAAGTAAAGCTTTTGGAACCATCTCTTATTCTGCCAAGTTATTAACATCCAGCACTAATTTTAGCAGTTTTGTTTTGTTTTGGTTTTGTTTTGTTTTGTTTTTTTTTCCAGGAAAGAAAAGCTTATGCAATTGCTCTGTGTCCTCTCTTACCTCCTAGCTCATTTCATGCAAATTTATCAGAAAGGCAAAGGTCTCAAAGATGTTTGTCCCTACACCCTTTTATGGAAATTTCTGTTGAGATAAAGGAAAAATATAATGGAGTTCATGTCCCCACCACTCTGAGGAGGGGAGCACAGATTTTCCTCTGACAATTATTCTGACAGTTGTCCAAAAAGATAGCTTTCAGCTAGACACAACATGTGCTGCTTCACACCTAGTTCCTACTGAGCTCACTAGCCCAGCCCTAGCAAAACCTTAGAGCCATTCTGGGCTGCAGGACTAAGCAGAAGGCAGAGAAAAGGAGGAAAAAGCTGACTTTAGAGGAAACCAAATGAAAAAAGGGAATGGTTATGGGGCAGGATAAAAAATGCATAGATAGGAAACTAGAGGGGACAGCAAGCAGAGCACTCAAAGCTGTGCCCTCTGCTCCCTAAAGAAGAGATGAGGGAAGGGCACAAGCTGGTGTGGGTGGCTATAGTGGAGGACAGGTGGATATGGAGAAGGGATGTTGAAAGGAACAGAAGGTATCAAAAATGTGAAGTGTTAGGGGTCAGTGGACAGAAGCCAGGAGGAATCCTGGATTCACTGGTTCTGCTTGTCAGGAAGCAGTCTGAAGAATAAATAGTCATTTCTTCCTCTCCAGGGGGTAGTCAACAGAGAAAGACCATCTCAGTAACTACTGTTATTGGTCATTATGCAGCAATGTGAAAATGCAGAGGGTTGGCATCAGATCCCCCAATGAATCTCTGTTATCCACAGCACAGGATTAAGGGAGAGGTAAACTTTGCTCTTGGCTTGTCATGAGCTGCTTGTCCCTGCTGGATTGTCAGGACTGGGTTCTCTGGTTTAACCAGAGAACTGCCAAATCACAGCGTAATTCAGTGCTTAAATCCTGCTTGTATTTGAAAACTTCAGAAACCTTTTTTTTTTTTTCCAGTGTCCTTTTCAGCGGTGGTGTTTCAATAGCAGTGTTTAAGAGGATCTCTGAGAAAACTGATGTAAGGACTGAGCTCCTGGAGCCAAGGGCTGAATAACAGCCAAGTAAGTCTTAACTCTTGCTTACCCTCAGCACCCAGAGCTCCCTTCTTGCCAATGTGCAGGAGAGGGTGGGTGCAACTGGGTTGTTCATAGCTACTCTGGCATCCATGTGTGAATTCACAGATACACCTGGGTAAAGACCAGGCTTTGGGGGGGGAAACATAAGATCCCATCACCCAGAAATTCTACCAACCAGCAAGTGTGGGCATTTCCCAAATTCAGTATCCTTTGATGCATTTAAACTCATCACTTTCAAGGGGCTTGAAGCCCTCAATTCAAAAACAACTTTAAGTGTAGGAATATCTGACTCAGTCCTGATTTTTCTCTGCTGTTTTGGAGGCTTAGTTCTAAACCTGACTGTATGTTGGATCCCGATGGTATCCCAATAATTGGAAGATTACAGGGTTGCGATGCTCTTGATACTTGTTGAGATGGGCAGTCATTGCTGCTGCTCAGTCATGTTGACTAAGGATTCCTTATTGGTTTTCACTGCTAAGCATATAATTTATTCTGTTTTACTTGATAGTACAAAGGTTAAGGTGAGATCAAAAATCCCTGGGATGTTAAATTAAGTCCTACCCTGATGATATTTCCTTTCTGTGCTGTGCAAATTATTCCAAGACCCACACCTTCACTTTTAAAGTGCACTGCAGGGAGCCCCAAGAATAAACACAAAATTAGGACAAAGTTTGACAAAGAAAAGAACTATTATTTTGACAATACCAGAGCAATCAGTTTTCAGAGAAATCAAATCTAACCTTTCATATTCTGTCTTAGTGAATCCACCTAATAAAAAAAAATGAACTTTGTCCATAAATCGCAGTAAATACAGAAAATACCAGCAGCTTTTACAGCAGGTCTTACATAATCATGTCCTGAAGATGTGTGTGGCCTGCCTTGTCAAAATATTGGCATGGTGTATCTGCACACAGAGTTCTCCAGAAAGAAAACTCAAAACACAGCAAAACCCATAGAAGGTAAGAATTACAGTATCAAAGCACAGACACACTCTACACCGACCTGTTGGGGAAGTCTTTGGCAAATGCAAACCTGCCCTTTATATGGCCTGTTGATTTCTCCTCTCTTCCAGAAATGGATGCCCTGTTGTTAGAGGGTAAGAGTGCTAACTGGCTAGCTCTGACACAGCTGTTACATAGCAATATGTGCCTGCATTTTACATTTCCTTGCAGTAGAATATAAAAGCTAATAAAAGTTATTGAATAAAAATGTATAATTTTAAAATACAAATATTCCATAAACTAAAGAGTTAAAAAAAAAGGATTGTTCTTCATAAAAAATGTTCCCAGGTCATGATGGTCCACAGGAGGCTGTCCTACAACCCCATGGATATGGCTTTCCAAAGGTTTTCATGATAGCCAGTGCTATTTCCTCTCCAATTTACATCCTGGTATTCATTATTCTAAATAATTCTCCTCCCTCCTCCTTGTCTTTGGCATTTTTTGTTTAAGGTGGGGTTGTTTCTTGTGGCAGCAGTGCAGATTTACACCAGATTAAAATCAAACACATCCTCTTGAATTTCCTTCACCAGGTCAACCTATTTCTTTTGGCCAACTCCACCTCTTCCTATGATCTTCTGGTAATTCAGGGAATTTCAGCAGACTTAAATCTACATCACCTCTGACAGCAGGGGAAAGCCGGACTTTCATAAATTAATATGAGACTCTGCTGTTAACTTCAGTGGGCCTGAGATTTTACTTCATGTCCGTGGAAGGTTCTCTTGTTTGTTAGAGCCACTGCACAGATTATTTTTCTAATGAAAAAAATGGATCAAAGTCCTTTTTCATTCCCGTCACAATGTTATAATGGTACAGCCTCACAACACAAAGTGTTCATCCTATTCCCCCACTCTTCATGGTACCTTGGATCACATCACACCAGCTCTTCTCTCTGCAGCTCAGAAGCCAATCTGTGTTTCTCTTCCTGTTTTGAAAACCATTTAACTGAAGGGGAAACGGAGAAGTGACAAGGATGGGGGTACAACATGCTGGAAAGACTTGCCTGAAAGAAGAGGGGGTCAGCTCAGAGGGACCAGTGGGAACACTTGAACTACTTTGCCACCTCTCTGCAGAGGTTTCCAGACAGTCTGAGCCACCCTCAGCAGCCCTGGGCTCCCTCTACAGTAGCTGCTTTATCTTCATCTACTCCAACCATGGTCTTCTCATTCCATAATCTAGTCTCATACCAAGGACTGCCTCCCACCTATATGTCCTGCCAACCTCTTCAGGGCTTCCTGACTACACACTGTCTCCATAATACTTTCCACAGATCCCCTCATTCAGTGTGTTACAGGACCAGGATGCTTGTGGTGATGTTACCTAAACACAGATCATTAAACACATTCATCTTCTCCTCCACCGACTTCGGCTGCTTCTGGATGAAGGCTGAACCAGGCTGGTGGCAACAAGAGATGTTATGACAGCCAGTGTTTTTACCAGAAGTAGAGATTCCCTAAAGGTGTTTCAAAGCACAATTTTCAGGACAGTAATCCAAACCCCAGTCTTCCCACTCACTTTCTGTCTCTGCTATTTTACAGAAGAGGAAGTGCAGGCAATTCTCTGTGGTTAGGGGCAAGTCTATGGGACTTACACCTTTGTTCTCATTTCCATTTGGTTTGAGTTTAAAGTGTCTAGAAATGGCAGGTTACTTTCTCTCCTGCTGCTCAGACTGTGCAACACCATTTAAAAAAAAGTGCCTGAGCAGAGCCAGATCTGTTGACAAGACAATTCTGTAGATTGATGTTTCACTTCCTCATTTTTCATCAGAGATACAGATCATTATTCTGTCAGGCTTAAGTTTTGCACCATCTGCATTCCGATAGCTTTCATTATTCAGGTTCAGCTTCACCCCAATATGTTTCACATTGTTCTGCAACCAGTCCTCGAGATTATTTGTGTCTCCAGAAAAGAAGACTGAACTTAAGCAAGTTTTTTACTGTCCTTATAGCTTTCCCCCAACAGTGATGCACTGACCTGTTCCAGTCCTGCTCTCAGGGGATGCCAAAAGCTTTTCAGGGGCAGCTGACAACTTTATACTTTCAAATACCAGTGCCTCAAAAGACTGTGGTCTTATGCCAGTGTAATAAACTATCCCTCACAATCACAGAAGAAATAAAACCATAATTCCATGACCTGAGGTAAGTTCCTTCTGTGCTTTTTCCTTGTGAAAAACTAAAAAGTCTCTTTCCAAAAGTACTGTCACAATTGAAAGTGACGCTCCAGTTTAAAAGAAACCCTTTAAATAGCATTGCACATGTTCAGTCCTGTGCTGCTTAAGGACCTTCATGATATTAAGTACACTTTACATTGAAAAAAAAAAAAAAAAGAAAAACAAACAAAAGGAATAAAAGGAAAAAATATCACAATACTACTATGCATTTTTCTTTGTAGAGGACTTTGTATCTTCATTCTAAAGCAAAAAGGACTCTCAACCAATATGAAAGCTTTTAGGGCTGGTAGAAGCTTTTCTTAAGATAATGGTGACTCTTTTTGTTTATGGAATCACAGAAGGAAGATTCCTCCTTCCTTCTCTCTTTCAGTGTCTCGGAAAGTTGCAAGCTCTGCTCTGTTACATTTCATTCCTTCCTCTTACCAAATATCTGATGAGGATAAAGGATCCATGGGCTTTGAAAAGCAAACATTTTCAAGGCACATATTCCTTAGTACCTGGGATAATCTGTCCTTTGAAGCTACAATTATGTTACCAGTGCTGCTGAACATAAGCAATCCTGCTCTCCCCTTGCCTTGAGCTGCTTGATCCTGCTTCTGCTCATCCTTTTCATCACATCAGTACAACTCCTGTTGCAGCTGTCAGTGAACCAGATACTTGGATTACTACTAGTCTGGCCAAAACAAACCCCTGGATCTATCCAGATTCATTCTGGAGCTAGATCACTGCATAGCTGCATGGCCATCTATGGAGGCATAGGGGTGGTGGGAGGAAGGAGTAATTAGCCAGGGAGGGATTGCAGGAGACATACTACAAAGCTGTGTATGTGCAGCTGTATGATCTGAAGGTGTAAAACTTTGCAAGAAATCTCTCAAGTCTGGGTCACCTATACATGAAACAGGTCTTGTCAGCTTGGGACACTGTTTCCAGACATATCCTCTGGTCTTGACAATGTACGTACATCTGGATCCCCCCACAACCATTCCAGAACTTGTAAAGCCAAACACAGCAACGGATTTTTGTAACAACCACAAGATGCTGAGAAACAAAATGAGGTGGAGCATGACCTGAGAAGCCCTGAAGAAATAAGTATATCTGCCTACCCTGGTCTTATACTTGGAGAAACCACTGAGCACCCAGGCTTGCACAAACCTGAACTAAGTAAGCAATGAATCTCCTTTGTCTGTGAGAATTGGACTTCCTGCACACCAGGTGACAAAGCTGTTTTTTGGACAACAGTTGGACATGGTTGCTCCTCCCTTGTGCTTATTTAATGTGGTCTGGTCACAGAAGAGAGATTTTGAGACCCCCTTAATTATAGAATCATAGAATGGTTTGGATTGGAAGGGACCTTAAAGATAATCTAGTTCCAGCCCTTCTGCCATGGGCAGGGATACCTTCTACTAGATTAAGTTGCTCAAACCTCCATCCGACCTGTCTTTGAACACTTACGTGCTATTGCTTGGTACTTTGTATTTATAAATTACACAATAAAGTTTATCAATTTTTATTTGAAAATTGAAAACATAAAATGATACTGTACTTTGGCCTGAAGATTTTAATACTTATTGCATGAGTTTGAATAAATATATATTGGTATCTCATCAGGGAGCTGCCTGGAAAACAAGATGGGAAAAATGTGATTCAAGATAGACACCTTTCAGCAGAAACTTCCGAGCTTTTAGGGGACAGTGCCAGAATATAATTTTTAATAATTTGATGGTTCCACTTCTATTCCAGTCATTACAAAGCCCTGAGTCTTTATCACATTGGAAGAAGTCTGAGAACACAGAAAAAAAAGCCTGCTTGAAAAACTTAAAGTGACTCCTGAATAGAAAGACAGTAGGAGTTTGGGGAAGGCAGAAATCAGAACCTGGTGGGATATCAGGAACTCTGCCTGGCCCACCAGAAGAAGTGGGGACGCTACAGACATCATGGATAAGCATGCCGGGATTTGGGTGTTTGCAAGCAGTTTTTTCCTAGTAGCTCTTTTCTGCTGGTAAACAGAGGAAGGCTGTGTTTTAAGAGTGCTGGCTGGGTAGCTTTTTGAAAGGAAAGAACATCAGGTGTCTGATCCCATTTGGAGCAGATACATCTGCTGGCAGAGAGGGTGCGCAACCCTGACCTGGAAGCTGAACTCCAGACACTAGTCCCCTAAAAGTGCAGGTAAAAGATCCACCCTTAAGACTTTGTATATAAAGACCAGGAAAGGTAAAGTAGGCATTGAGCCCTGCATTTATTACACCAGTATATGGCAAACAAAATCTGCAACCATGCGAACACTGCTAAATGTATTTTGATGAGGGAAGCCCTGCTGGACCTCATAGGAATGTTTTTAGATGCTCTTGTACCAGAGATGCTTTGTAAGCAAGTTACTTGTGCTTTAATCTTTCCAGACTCAACCTTCAAATATAAAGCCAAGCACTAATGGGGGTGAGAAAGATCTCAACACATGGAAGAAGTTTTTTTTTTCCACAGGTCACTAATTGCTGCTGCTGTGGCTGCAATACTCTGTAGATTTCTCTCCTCACCATAATCTGTGCTATATGTGTACAACCATCCATGCTGGAGCACCACGTGGTGTTTTAAAACAGAGATATCTCTCCTCTCCTGCCTGATCAACTGCATTAAATGTGATAGTCTGGATGAAAAGGTAATTGCTGTAGCAAACATTCAAACCAGTTCCCTCTGATCCGAAGAGCTGGGCTGGGAGACATGGAACTCCAGTGGACAGGCTTAGAAAGACTTAGATTCACTGGAGAGATGACCCAGACCGGGCAGGACAGAGTTCACAGCAGGCCATGTAGTGAGAAGAAATGCTAAGCACAATTACAAAGCAGCACATATCTGGTGGGGTAATTGTGTCAAATTAAAAACTCACGGAGAAGATGACAAAATTAATTACAGTGAACAGACCACTCAGATAATGCCAAAAAAAGGTGAAGGCATACTGGGACGTGTTACTAGAAGTTAAAAGCTAACCGCTCCAGTCTCCTCAACACTGCCAGTCCTCTATGGCAAAGCAGTGCTCACTCTTCTGTAGTGCTTTTCCGAAGAAATGTAGCGAACAGGAGACCCCAGAGTGACACAACCTGGATGGAACAGCATGGACTGCAGGCAAGAAAACCAGCAGGCCGAACATGATCCCATTCTTCTACTGTGAAACTGTGAAAAGGCTACTGTAGAAAGGGTATTGTCAAAGAAAATTTAGGTTATATACTAGGGGAAAACCACTTTCTACTTATATGAGAGTTAAACACTGGAACAGGCTATGTAGAGCCAATTTATTGCAGATTTAAAACAAAACATAATCAGTTAATGAACAGGATGATATGATAAGGCTTCCTGTGACAGCAGAGGAAAACTGAATGGCTTGGACATCCTCTCCAGTTCTAGGTGCTATGTTACAACAGTGGAATATATTTACATGGGTGTCACTCTGTTTTAAAAACCTTCTGATATAGATAAAATCAGGTTAGACAAATCATCTTTTCAGACTGCTAGTGCAGCTTAGGATAACAAACATGGGAAAAGCTAGAAGTTCAGACTCAGATCCTAATTCCTGAGCTCCCCAAATCTGCAGGTCCCAATGATTTTAGCAGAAAGTGTTGGCATCCTACCCTGAACTAAGTGTCTTGCAGGCCATGATGTACATAATATGCTCCAAATGGGAAAATGTATACTGCAAGACAGTAAGAGTCTGACTGACAGAAAAAGCACATATGAATGCTTCCCACTTTAATCTCATCACTCCATATGATATAATAGCTCACTTCTTTTTGCAACAAAACCACTTTTTTTTTTTTTTTTTTTTTTTTTTTTTTTTTTTTTTTTTTTTTTTCTTCCCTAAAACAATCTTGATTAAAACCCAGTGTGAAGCCAGGCTGAATTTCACTCTACATAGTCAGGAAGGCAAACTCAATAGGAAATTCAGTTTGCTAAGGCAATGATAGTTTGCCCTTTCCCGAAGAAGCCACAAGCTGGAATTCAGAACAGCTCCAAGCCCAAGTTCAGCAGTAAAACTGTCAGACTATGAGAACAGATGTTCTTACCACCTTGGTAAAATACCATGGGTTTAAAACACAAGAAAGAAGTGAATTACTGGACAAGGAATTCTCCAGCAGCAACAGCTGCAGAAAGAGTCCAGTACATGGAAAGACAGCCCTGATTTCCTGAGGATAATATAATGGAAGGAAAATAAAAGAAGCAAAGCTTCCAAATATAATTTTAACTTCTTGTAAAATTAAGGCAGACTGAAGGCAAAGACACTGTGGCTGTACAGCAGGAATTGCTGCTGTGAATTCTGATCATATGAGAATCAGCAGTGTGCTTTTCCCTGGCTGACAGTGCTCACAACCCAGCACCTGGAGACAGATTCTGGGCTCTCTGGTCTCTTCTACCTTTTATTCCTGCCCAGAAGAAGTAAGTGTCCTCCCCCTGTACAAAGAGCAATTCCTTCTCTCGTTTCCTCGTACACACTGAGGAGGAGGATGAGGTGATATGATCAAGGTTTGACTAGATGAATGACTTCATCACAGCCCAGCAGATGCAGAAGTTGGGTATTAGGGAACGGAACACAATTACTGGGATAGACACAAGCCAAAAAGTAATCCTGAGGAGCAGCTCATGTGAAGGAAAACAATGGCTTTACTAGAAGTTTTGATGACAAGCAGGATACTTGATGACAAGCAGGATGGTTTGATGATACCAAGCTGAGTGGTGCTGTCAATACATCAGAGGGACAGGATGTCATCCAGAAGGACCTAGACAACCTGGAGAGGTGGGCCCAGGTGAACCTCCTCGTGAGGTTCAACAAGAGCAAGTGCAGGGTCCTGCACCTGGGCAGGAACAATCCCCACTATCAATACTGGCTGGGGGAGGAGGTGATAGAGAGCAGCCCTGCAGAAAAGGACTTGGGGGTGCTGGTAGATGAGAAACCAGATATGAGCAGCCAGTGTGTGCTTGCAGCCCAGAAGGCCAATCACATCCTGGGCTGTATCAAAAGAAGTGTGGCCAGTAGATTGAGAGAGGTGATTCTACCACTCTGCTCTGGTGAGACCCCACCTGGAGTACTATGTACAGCTCTGGAGCCCTCAGCACAGGAAGGACATGGACCTGATAGAGTGGGTCCAGAGGAGGGCCACAAGGATGATCAGGGGGTTGGAGCACCTCTTCTATGAGGACAGGCTGAGGGAGCTGGGATTGTTCAGTCTGGAGAAGAGAAGGCTCAGGGGAGACCTAACAGCCACCTTCCAGTACCTGAAGGGAGCTTACAAAAAGCCTGGAGAGGGCCTGTTTACAAAGGCCTGTAATGAAAGGATGAGGGGTAATGGTTTTAAATTAGAAAAGAGTGGATTTAGATTAGAAGTAATGAAGTTCTTTACCACGAGAGTGGTGGAGCACTGGAACAGATTGCCCAGGGAGGTGGTTGAGGCCCCATCCCTGGAGACATTCAAGGTGGGGCTTGACAGAGCTCTGAGCAACCTGCTCTAGTTGAGGATGTCCCTGCTCTCAGCAGGAGGGTTGGACTAGATGACCTCTAGAGGTCCCTTCCAACCCAGACATTTCTATGTTTCTGTATTTATATAGAGGAAGAAAGGAGTTGGAGACAGCAAGATGATTCAGGTAAAACTAACAGTAAAACCCTCTTACCTGTGCAAAACTCCGCAAGGATTCTATGCATTCAGTTAAATTTTGTTTTAAAAATGCTTCCATACATTTCTCCTCAAAAAAGTTAGAAAGATCCCATGAAAAGCTGCTCTCTCAATCTCATCTCTAGTGTAAATTTAGACAGCACCGCTTGCCCACATGGTCGGTCATGAATGAATGAGCACAAATTCCTATCTGAATTTTAGCTTGATTTTGAAACAGAAGAGTTCTCCTGGCAGCAGCCCTGTTTATCTGGACTGAATTTCTTCCAGATAAAAAAAGTAAAGCATGCACTGTTAATTTACACCAGTTCTTTTTGACCACTGAAAGACTAAGTGGAAATGCTGACCCCTAAAATGCACATATATATATGAGCTCAAACACCTCATTTTACATGTTGATGCTTAATTTAACAGTGGACACTTTTCCCATTTATGCTCTTTCAAACAGAAGCCCTGAAATTGTGGTATTTTTATTTAATAGACAAAAGCAAATTTTAGCAAATACTAACAATAGAAAGTGTGCTTCCAAAAGGGTACAGCGGTCTTGGTCTGTAATTATGCAATTTCCTAAACCCTGAAACAAACATTTATGCGAGTGGCTGGAAGATTAATGTTATACTGATGACAAAAATGGAAAAACAATTTGGGGAATCAAGAGATAATTAAAATCTTGACAGATTCACTTGAATAAGGACCATTAGTTATATGAATGAATTATTCCTGTGAGGCTTTGATTACATACAGGAAATAGACATTTAACAAGTGATTTCATTGGCAATATAAAGCTTTTTATCTCCCAAAATAAATGTCAACATTAATTTACAAGGTTGCCAAGAGTGGTCATTTCAAACTCAAAAATGTAGCCTGGACTCATGAAGTAATGCAATGAGATAAGTCCTTTCTCAATGCATTTTGTTATATCTTTTATACCAAGTTTTCTGCATGTGAAGGTAATGTGCACAGGTTCCATGAAGCTTATAAATCTGGAAAACTCATTTCAGTCAGGGCACTTATTCTATGTTTGCACTGAACCCAGTAACAGTTCTGGAGTGTAGTACAGGGAAGTATTTGCAAGTCTGAAATATTATTTTGCTGGCATGTAGAGGCTTGGGCCCCACTGTGCTAGCAACTCAGGTTCATGTCAAGAGGAGCTTCTTATCCTGATGATCTGTCTGAGTGAAAGGGCACAAAATAAACTGGAATAAGGAAAGTATTATAATTCCTTTTATGGAGGGAAATGGAAGCAAGAGAATATTAAGAATGAGAATTTCAAACTAGGCAGAGGACCACAGGAATGAGAATCTCAAACTAGGCAGAGGACCACAGGAACAGCAGGTCTACAAGGGACCTGCTGGACCACTTGGTTTTGCTCCTTGCTAGCACCTACCTATGAAGGCTTCCTCCCTCTGCTCTGTGATTTCTGCAGCCAAAAGGGAGTTTTTGCTGATGGTTTCAGAAGCTCTGTCTTTTGATGTGCTTATAGAAGCCCTCACTTGTAAATCCCATACATGTCAACTGGACAGTTTTCACAAATAAATCCTTTCAAATGTGATGTCAAGTATTCACTGATGCTACAAATGCAATTTACAATTCAGTGCAAAAATATACCTCATCAGCCAGGACTGTGGGCATTTCTCATGCTATAATTCTTGCCATCCAGATGGCAATGTACAGGATACTAGGCATCAGGCTAGTGAGAATTGTTGACTGTTGGGCATAATAAAGCAATGCTGCAGAGCAGTAACAGCAAGAATGCTGTTCTCTCCAGATAGCACTGGTGGAAAGGAACTTGCATGTTTTGTGCTAGCTGGCCTGTCGTGCCTGCTGTGAAACACACCTGTGTTCAATGTCTGTCACAACAGTCAAAGCAGAACATCCAAAATATAAATATTGCATCCATTAACTTTCAATGTTTTGTTTGAGATTTAACAGCTTTTGAAGACAGGGAATTTACACTTCTTGCCCCATTTCATTAAATAGTTACCCATCTGCATTGTTTTTTAAAGTATTTTCTTATCTATTGATCATTTAATTAAAATCACAGCTATTACAGGATCCTCTTTATTTTCTTAGTATCTCCCAATTAGGAGGCACTGTCAGTCAATATTGTTATGAAAAGAATATTTAATTGTTTCAAATATTATATCATACCACTGTCTATATTTCACTATACTCCAAGTCTTGGTTGCAACAATCTAAATATTCCTTATGTTGCTAAAATTTCTCTACTCTGAAACACATAAAACAATTGCAAAGTGCAATTTCACAAGGTTCCACTCTTTACGTACCCCTTTTGCATCAATTACACCAGGTTTTGCGTTGAATTTCACTGTCTTCAAACGTGCACGCTCCTTTCTTTCAACTCTGGGGAAAACACAAATAAAGAAAAATATGTTGATTATAGCAGTATTTTGTAAGATACATTTGATATCTGATTTCCCAAGACCGTTGATAGCTTGCTATCTATAAAGTGAGCATTTAAAGCAAATTTTATAAATTGGAAAAAGAGAGATGTCAGGTCACTTCCTCAGACAAGCAGCAGTTCACTGGCAAATTTGGGACTGGATTTAAGTCCTACACCAGCAGAACGGCATTGTCTCCCAGAACACATGGGACTGTGGTAAAAGCAGAGATTTATCCTCTCCAATTTAAGCTGAACAAAAATCAGGCAAGTTTTGGGGTCATTCTATGGCCAGAGGAATCAAATGGGGACTGAAAGAGAATAAGCTGTTCACCTTTCATATGTGCACTTTATGATGGAATAAATTTAATAGAATCATAGAATCATTTAGTTGACAAAGACCCTTAAGATCAAGTCCAACCGTATACCTGGCATTGCACTAAACCATGCCTACATGTCTACATATCTTTTAAATACCTCCAGGGATGGTGACTCAACCATTACCCTGGGCAGCCTGTTCCAGTGGTCAAGAACCCTTTCAGTGAAGAAACTCCCTCTGTGTGGGCACCTTTTTGTCCTCCTACAGAGGGAACTTTGTTCCTTTGCTTACATAAATGATGAACTTCTAGATCATCCAAATAAGACCTGAGACCCCAAACCTCAGTGTGGTATGACCCAAAACTTGGCTTAGTCTGTAAAGTTCTGGTATTTATATATTTAAAGTTGAAATGCTTCAATGAAAAGCCTCAAAAGTTATTTGGTTCTGATATCCATATCTTCAACAAACACAGCTTGAGAGAGGAGTTGTTATGTTGTCTATGCAATGCCTTCGAAGTGAAAAAATACAGTAATCTAAAAAATTCTCTTTGGGAGAGAAACACATTTGAAAATCAGTGGCAATGAGCTGATGTCAGAGAAATTAATTCTAAATAAACCAGACAATTTTAATGGTGTCTTATTTTGTTTAGCTGCAAAAATAATATGGAAAAGTAATGTGTGGCCCCTCAATCCATTTGTATCTTAGATTCAAGACTGCACAAACATAAGTTACAATCTTCAGTATGGAAGAGAAAAAAGACACACAAACACACACACAGAATTTATAAAGGCCATCACACTACATAATTCAGTGTTTCTGTCCCTAAATATTATGGATCAATATCCAGAATTTCCATTATTCAATTAACGAACATTATTTTAAAAACATTTTAATAAAACTTGAAATCTATTAGCATACTGAAATATGTGCAGTAAATACCTACTTTTGGGAAAACTATATAGAATCATAGAACATTTTAGGCTGGAAGGGACGTCTAGAGGTCATCTGGTCCAACCTACCTACACAAGTAGAGACATCTCTACCTAGGGCAGGTTGCTCAGATTCCCATCAAGCCTGACCTTGAATGACTCCAGGGATGGGGCCTGCACCACCTCTCTGGGCAGCCAATTCCAGTGGTCTATCACCCTCATATTAAAGAACTTTTTTCTAATATCGGGTCTAAATCTCTCCTTTCCCAACTTAAAACTATTGCTCTTTGTCCTGTCATTACAAACCCTTTTGAATAGACCTTCCCCCGCCTTCATGTAGGCACCCTTCAGGTACTGGAAGGTCACTATAAGGTCCTCCCAGAACCTTCTCTTCTTCAGTCTGAACAGCCCCAACACCCTCAGACTGTCTTCATATGAGAGATGCTCCATTCCCCTTCTCCTTCTCCATTGGTGGCTCTCCTCTGGACACAGTCCAATATGTCTACATCCTTCTTGTGCTGGGGGCTCCAGAACTGGATGCAGTACTAGAGATGAGGTCTCACCAGAGCAGAGTAGAGGAGCAGAATCACCTCTTTTGATCTTCTGGCTACATTTCTTTTGATGCAGCCCAGGATGTGATTTGCTTTCTGGGCTGTGATTGCACCTGGTGGCTCATATCCAGTTTTTCATCCACCAGCACCCCCAAGTCCCTTTCCACAGGACTGGTCTCCAGTATATCCTCTCTCAGCCTATACTGATAATGCTGTTTGCCCCAGCCCAGGTGTAAGACCCCTGGTTCATCTGGGCCCATCTCTCCAGCCTATCCAGGTCCTTCTGGATGGCATCACATCTCTCTGGCATATCAAATGCACACCCCAGCTTAGTATCATCCACAAACTTGCTGAGGGTGCATTCAATGCCATTGTCAATATTATTAATGAGGATATTAAACAACACTGGTCCCAACACAGACCTCCGAGGGACACCACTTGTCACCTTCCTCCATCTGCACATCGAGCTGTTGACCATTACTTTCTGGATGCAACCATCTAGCCAGTTCTTTGTCAATTGAACAGTCCACCCATTGAACCCATAATTGTCCAACTTAGAGGTAAGGATATTGTGGGGGACCATGTCAAAAGCCTTGCAGAAGTCCAGATAGATGACAATCATAGGTCTACCCTTGTCGACTGATGCAGTCACTTCATTGTAGAAGGCCACTAGGTTGGTCAGGAAGGACTTGCCCCTAGTAAATCCATGCTGACTACCTTGGATTACCTCCCTGCCCTCCATGTGCCTTAGCATATACTCCAGGAGGATCTGTTCCATGATCTTCCCAGACACAGACATGAGGCTGACAGGCGGTAGTTCCCAGGGTCTTCTTTTTTACCCTTTTTAAAGATGGGCATAATGTTACCCTTTTTCCAGTTGCAAGGGTCTTCACCTGACTGCCATGACTTCTCAAATATTATGGAGAGTGGCTCAGCAACTGCATCAGCCAATTCCTTCAGTACTCTGGAATGCACCTCATCAGGTCCTATGGACTTATATACCCTTTGTATATTTAGAAAGTTCACCATTCCTACAAGATTTACATATGTTGTATTTTTAAACTTTTAACACAATATGCTTAAATACCAGGAACTAAAAAAAACTATCAAAGAAGGGGTGAACTGTCTCCTAAACAAAATCAACCCCCAAGAAAATCAGGTGTACAGAGAAATCTAAAGGAAGAAGCTATTCATACCCTTACTCACCTTGACTAATATGGTCATTACTGTAAAAGTGACATTTACTACCTTTGCAAAATCATCTACAGAATCTACCATCTACTGGCCCAAGCCAAAAAATTCAACCATCTACCTATAATTGAAACAGTAACTCTATTTATCTAAGATTAGGAATTGCTCTAGGAAATTGAAGTTGAATCCTGCAAAGCTAGCTTATAAGAGCTCGATATTATATTTTTATTAGACAACAAATAGCTGGGAAACAAGTGAGGTTTAACATCCTCCAAACTGGTGCTTGTATGACCCTTTAACTTTCAGTTGCCCACAAATGACATTACTTTATATTCCTGCATTCTACATCACTTTGGTTTCCATGCTTGCATAGTAAGAGTACCTAGTTTCTGCTAATTGTTTTTTAGAATACAAACTCTAGTCTTTTGATAGAATGTTAATTAGCACAACATGTCTCCTTCTGTCTGGGTGAGCTTATACATTTCCTACTGAAACACAGTGAATGTTGGTTACTATAGTTACAGTTTAAATTTAGAATAAATGCATTTCTCTGTAAGTGTAGAATAGTCGCATGGAATCAGCTCAAATGCAGCTTTCAAATTAAATCTATGTTATTAAAAACACATGAACAGTCTCAAACTTAAACCAGCAGATGAAGTCCCCTGGCAGTACCGGTAAGAAATGAAGACTTGAGGCTGTGTAATTGCCTAAATAGGATGGATGCCTTCTGAGAAAATAATTAGCTCAATAGAACACAGTATTCTACTTAT
Organism: Megaceryle torquata; assembly: GCA_024611175.1. NCBI lineage: Eukaryota > Metazoa > Chordata > Aves > Coraciiformes > Cerylidae > Megaceryle > Megaceryle torquata. Next base: position 71,784 of record JANIJG010009804.1, read on the forward strand.
TAATCTATGTTAACATTTAAACTCATTCCAGTACAGTCTAACTTCCTAAACCATCTGCTTTTAACTTCATTTCTTATTCACTGCATAAAGAAGTTTGGAAATTAACCCCGAAGAGTGGATCTTTTTTATGAAATTCATAATAACTGCATTAGAAGCCACAGAGGCATCGCTGCTTCCTACAGGCATAGCAGACAGATGAAGAGCTGCAGAAACATTCTGCGTTGCTTTGAGATCTATATAAATAATGTCATTAAGTGCCATTAATCCTCCAGGCAAACATACTAACAACATTCATACATGCTCAGCATGCCTGCTAAATATCACGAATATTTCATTGTCTGGCACTGTATTAAGTACAGAACAGTGTTGCCTCCCATTACAATTTTCCTGACATCTTCAACAATAAAACTGTTCTCAGTTGCTTATAACTTAGCTGAACTGTAAACTTCCAAGCTGAAATTTCATGTGTCTCGGGATGATTACATTACTATTGCTGCCTGAAGTATCAACGAAATGGATTAGCTGTTGGAGAAAGGCTAGGATAAAAGGTTTTGCCCAATTTATAATATACACTTCAGCTCAGGTGCTCTACTGACTTCATATCTTGGGTTTGGGACTTGAAATGTGGCAGAGGGTTGCTCTGGTGTCAGGAATGTATGTCTCTTTTTCCTGAAGGAATCAACCTGATATCTGAACGTCTTAAAAGCTCTGGTTTTAACATGCTCTGGAGAACTCTGTTAGAACATCTTGGTTCTCCAAAGATTTAGTCTTTGTTGCAGTGTTCAGGGTGTATTTTTCACTGCTGTACAAAGCAGGATTACAGGAGGTTGTGCAAAGAATGAAGTTAAGGGGGAGGATTTCCATCTGCCAGATTTGCAGAGGCCCAAATTTACAATCCTGACTTGATTGATATAAACATTGCTCCCATGCACCTTTCTAATTACTTATCTTAGTAGAACAATGCTTAAGGGATGGAAGAAAGATCAGATATAATTTCCAAAACTACTTTATAGCTCAAGTCCCATTTTTGAAAGTGCCTGGGGGGGGATCACTGAAACTCAATTAAATTTCAAGAAAAGTTCAGAGACACCTAAATCCAGCATAGAAATGTGATTTGGAACCTGAAAAACTCTGAGCCCCATGTGGAGACAGCATTGCTGAGCGCAACTGATGAGGATTTCACCTCCAGCTTTCCACCTGCTCTCCAAGTGGAGCTCCCTGCAGAAGCACTGTTGTGTACAGGGAAATTGTCTAAGACCATCTGAGATCTGGGACAGCTGGAGTATACCCTCTATTCTTGTTTTTATTTTTGGTAGCAGATGCCTCATGGACCTTTCTTAAAAAAATATGGAGAGGATTCATCCTCCCTATGTAGAGCTAAAGAAGTGGAGAGGAACACTGAAAATATACCTCAGCCTTCAGTGTTTCCTCACTAGCAAGTTCAAGACTTCAGTTCTTCAATATGCTGTTCTCTTCCTACTCCTCTTCTGAGGAACTTACTACTGAGACACAACACTCACTGCACTGTGATGTCTATCTGCTTTTGTGTTTCTGGGCATATGTAGCTATCGAAAATGGGCCCCTGGGATTTTTCAAATTGAGACTTTCAGTTCTTCATGTGCACTGCTAAATCAAGCATAACTCAACCGCATATGAATTGTAATCTTCCGTTGTTGGGTGTTAATTGGCTACTGGGTACTTTGTCAGTGCCTTTCTAAAAGCACTAATCAGTCTTCACAGTGGAGGTGTAAAATACCAAGGTGTAAAATATAAGTGAGATATACTTTAATCTTCAACACTGTTGTTCATCATTGATGTAGAATACAGATGCAAATTGCAAACTGGTGTTGAGAATCAAACAAAATGGTTACAGTAGCCTAATTTGCACAGATTTGGCACTGAAGTGTTCTGCAGAATCAAAGTAATTTTCAAATCCAGCATGAGAACTGTAATAAAGAGGGTTATCAAATAGAAGAATGCAACATAAAATGGATACTTGAAAGACCTGGTTATATTGTACATTTTTGGTAATGTGTCTCTTCTTGTTTTGCTTCAGCATTTCCAGGTCATCTGCATTATATTTGTTTTGCCTGCCCATCAAGTGAAAGACAAGTGAAAATATGTATTACTATTTATAGTCCAAACATGTGGACTCAGTCCACAGTTTTTTATCCCTTCCATCCTCTGTGCTGCTTAGTCTTGTTTATGTGAGGTTTGAGTTCACGGATAGACTCAAAATTATTTCTAAGCATTCCTGAAGTGGCTTTTTTGCATCAGAACATGTATTTTTCAGTAGGAGAGAACGTGGTCTTGTTCAGCTCCACCTTCAGTGACTTTCTTATCGAGAGCAGCTCAGCACTTAGTCAATATTTTATGAAAAAAGTAGACCTAATGCCATTAGGAAGTGAATTCTAATAAAACTGCAGAACAATCTTATTCTGTTTAAAAGCTAAGGGCTGTTTTCCTTCAACATAAGAGTTTCCTATAATTGCAGGAGAACAGGAAGAGATTTATACATACACACATATTAATTTTATTCCATATTTATTTTTTCCAATTAAATTAGTAAGTATAGTCAACTTATTTTAGACAAAGCTTACATGATTATGTCATGTTAAAAAGTTTTATCATCTAAGGATTAAAGTCTTAAGGGATGTTTAGAAAGGTAAGCAATTTATAGGAAACCATTAAAAATAAAAATCACTAGAGTGAATAAACATGCCCTTCTGCCAAGCTGAGCAGAATAACAAATTTAAGTTGTCTTTTTGCCCACAGGGACTTCTGTGATGGGAAAACCTCTTGTTCCTTGTCCTTAAATGTCTATGAAACTTTGTTTTTTATGTACTTTCCTGCCCCTGCCCCCATTTTGCTCCTAAAGGAGAGCATGGTTGCAGGTATTTGTGGAGAAGGTCTATTTGAGAATGCAAATGTCTGCTTGGTGCCACCATATACCTTCAGCTGATAATAACAGAGATATTGCATAATATTTTGCAGTCAGATGTTCTTAAACTACCTGAGAATGGGTATCTTAGAATGATGTCCAGTCTGAGAACAGTTTTGTGGCTGCACATCTTAAAGATAACAGAAAGATTAGTGTAAATATTTTACTGTTTTAGGACCAAATCCCCATGGCCGCAGTGATGGGAGCAGTAGTAAAAGTGGTGAGAATTTACACTCAGCCATTCTGGGACAATCTGTGTGAAACTGCAAACTAAATTACTTTCAGACCTGCAGACCCAAGTCAAGCAGATATACATATGTCACAAAAAATACTGAAGCTTGACATTCATAAGTGGGAGGTTGCTGCTGTGTGGGGCTTACAATGTAGGAGTTTTTCTGTGTGCAGAGATTCATCAAAGAAAAAGTGAAAAGAACTGGAGCTGTAAAATCAGTGCTACAGCAAATTAAAATCTCTTTACCATCAAATTAGAGCATCTGTCTAGGAATTTAATACACTCTAACTTATGCACATTGGTTTCATGCTTTTTATTGATTTACTTTAACTAATGTGAGTGTTTCCATGGGGAAGGAGTCTTAGACATAGCTTGTTCAGCTTGCTGCTGCACTTTATGGGAAGCTGGATGTGTTTTGTTTATCCAGACAAAAGGAAGGACAATGAGGCAAATAAAAAATCTTGTGATCAAAAGCCCGACATATGTGAAAGTTCTAATCTAGATCTATATATTTAAATATAAAAAAATACAGTGTACATCTAATTCTGCTGGTCACTCATAATTTTTGATGATAGCGGAACAATTCACATGTGTAAGCACAGTTCACATACAATACCACAGGCTGGCTGAGATATTGGTACAGGACTGGTAGCTATGTCCTCTCACCTTGGAGACTGTGGACAGCATAGTAACTGTACGCTACTCTTACCTTAGACGTGGCTTGGATAAATCTTTTTCGTAGTTGTGGAGCAAAGAGAAATTGTTTTGCAATTTCCATTCACTAATATTATATGATAACAACTATTTGGTGACTGTTAAACCATACCAGAAGTGATGTGCAGCGTTTGATGCTGAAGTCCTACCATTCCAAACATCAATATGATACAATCACAACACCTTTATAGCACTGTATTTGGTTTCTATGCAACTGGCTATTGAGTCCCATGGTCAAGAACAACATCTGTAATCAGGCAATTATGCTATTCCTATGGACAAAATACTATTTTCAGATGTAGAAAGGGTTGTAATGGTATTTTAGCACAGCAGGATAATGAGTATTTAGTTTTTTTCATCCCCACTGAGGTCACCAGCTCACCAATTAATGAGATTTGGTCTGTTCACAGAGCGGGGAGAAATAGGGCTACCCTCAATTCTTTGTGCTGCCTCTAGCTGCAGTGCTGCCCTCCAAAACTCCCTCTTTAAGCCTGACCTGCCAATTTAACAATCAACAGGGTAACAAGTCCACACATGGGCAGCAGCACTGAAATCTGAGAGGTAGTCTGGTAATGTATCCAACATCCTGGAGAGAATAATAAGTAGCAGCTGCCCTATAGTTATAAATGATTATTTCTTTTCATATGTCACATATATCATAGAGGCAAAAAAGAGTAAGGAGCTTTGATTTATCATTAAAAATTTCTCTTATCAGCTCATGCTAAAATGTCACTATGGGAAGCGCTTTCCTGTAAAAAGATGTAAAAAGAAAAGCAAAATGAAATACTTGGAAAGAAATTACCATTACACAGCACCTTAAAGAAGTAATATAATGTGCTCATTATGGCTTTTTGTATATATATATATATTTGTATATATATATATATATACAGAAATATTTGTATACATATATACACAAAAATAAATTTGAATTGATCACTGGCTTTCAGAGCTATTCCATAGTGATTTCACCTACGAAAATTGCAGGAATTGTGTATTAGCTGTTGCTGGACAGGAGATGAAGTAGTGAAACAGATCACTGAAAACCTCACCCTGGCCCTAGGAATCCCTGGATCTGTATAGATTCTCCCACACCCAAAGTGGAGAAAGTGATACAGTCCTACAGGACAGCATTCCTTCATACATACATAGGCAGAAGGAGTCCAAGCACAAGACCCAAACCAAACCCCACCAAACCAAACCCTGCAAAAACCCCCAAACCGTAAAGAAAAGGAACAGAAATAAATGTGGAAATAAAATATATTCAACCTACAACTTCATGGGAAGCTGGGCTTGCAGGACAAGTCACAGACCAGCAGATGCTCTTCTGTTCTATCACAAGGTGTATTTTACTGATAGATATTACATACACTGTATTACATATAATGTAATGACTATTGGAATAGTCCCATACAAACTCTAAGACATAAAGCGCCCTGGAATAAACAGCTTAAATGAAGATTTCCTTGACATATTTGCTTACATTTGGATAGTGTAGGACTGACTACTCTGTTTTAGATCTAGCTTCTCATGGTAAATCATTTACATGTGCAGAGGAAATTCAACTGTGAATTAGTGCATTCTGGCAAGTATGATCAGCTTTTTTTCTCTGTAGCTCAGCCCTGTATGCATTGATTGCTCCTCCTCCCCTTGGGTGGTGTAAATAACCACAGAAGATGCTGGCAAGAACACATCAGTCTCACTGGCTCTGAGGGATCATGCAGAATCCACAGAAAGGAAATACTACTTTTTAGTGCATTGGAAAAAGTAACCTTGTACAACTGAAACCTTTTATTAAATAATAGCAACCTCCTCCCACCCCACCTTAGATCCATGACAGCATTATTTTAATTGTGGCAGAAAATCAGAAATACTCACTTTTCTAGACCTCTCAGATTCACTGGTGAAGAATTAGGATGACAAGTGGAGAGCATGGTGACTATACCTGCCTCTCTTAAAATTCAAGACTCTTATTTTTGGACTCGAACTAACCTATTTTCATCTTGCTTTATTTTTTTTCTCTTATCCCAGTGTTTCCTAAGCCACATATTCTTCCCAGGTCCTAGGCTGTATTGTATATCTGACCTTCACTAGAGAGCCTTTATCTTTTGTACTTGAAAACATCACTGTGCAGGGAACCCAATAAGCTTTAGGCACTTACATCCTCTTCACCTTAGAGAAGATAGAACTCCACATCTTAATCAGTTGCTTCTCATTGCCCTTCTTTTCCCTGTAGTTGTTTTATTATGTATGACAGCTTTTTGTAGCTTTTCATAGTACGCACCACACTGCAAGGGAACTCTATGCACAGACTCCCCTCAGTAATACTTGATTAGAATTTCCTCTCTTCCCATTTGTGACCCGATCACATCATTACAAAAGTGCTTACTGTAGCAATTAATAGTAGCCAAGTGTTCCTTTTTCAGTATCTAGAGACTAAATCTGTTTAATGGGCGCATTTTTCCCATCTCAAAAATTATAATGCACTTTTTATTTCTGTCTATTGTACAACTCCAGAATTGCTTTTCGCTGAAAATTCTGGTATGATTGGTATTCAAACATAGGCATGATTAGACAAAATAAGGCCCTTGCAGGGCTCATGTCAGCAAGGTATTTGATGGCCTTTCAGTTTATTTTTACGTGACTTAGAACAAGGAGTACCATGAAGTCTATTAGCACCTGGGCCAACTCTCTTGAAGCAGTGGCAGGTGCTGTATAAAGCATCAAATGTCCCATTTCCCCACTATAAAAAATGAGCATGATAATTTTTATATTAATGCTAAAGTTGATATAGCTAGGAATAGAAAGTTTATATGCAGTATGGGAGCACTGCTGCAAAAGAGAAATGTAATGTGGTTTGACAGATTTCATTTTCCTCCTACCCTTTCAGTTCTTGACCTTTCTATAGCAACTAGCAACAGAGACAGAAAGTAATACTGATTTGTGTGGTAGTTCTGATACTATCAGACTTGTGGTAAATTTTGCAAAAGCACTTAAACAGAGTAAACAATACAAACAATGAGAGAGATTCATGTGTTTGTCCAACAGTCAGCATGAAACCACCACAGCTAAACAAAGATTCAGATTTAGCTTAGAGAGCGGATGAAAGTTTCTTCATTCACATTATACGAAAAATTTACTATGGTATTGATTATTCTTCAGTTTCCAGGCAGGCAGAAATTAAATTAACAGATTTTGAAGGCAAAGAGGACCATTATATAATTTAGCATCATTTTTACATCACACAGACTGAGCAGTTTAATTCTATTACTTTCTCCAAAGGAAAACATACAGTCTTGATTTGTAAATGTCAAGACATTCATTACATCCCTCGGCAGTTTGATGCAATGGCTAATCACCCTGACATTAAAACATGTGCTGTGCTTCAAATTCAGAGCTAATTCCCAGACTTGGGTTCTGGTTATTCTGCATCTGAAGCTCTTGAGTAGATGGTGCTTTCTCTCCCTTCTCTCCTTTCTCTGTGAAGTTACTAATCCACTGTAACTGAATCACCTTTTGAGTTTCTTTTCAGTACAGTTAAAAGCCTTAGCACTTTAAATCTCACAGCAAAAATTTTATCTTCCAACTTGCAAAATAATAACTGTGGCATTTTCCTCTACTTCTCCATATTTTTCAGTAGGTACATCCTGTCTTTGGAATAAACCAGAATATTTTAACATCATGGCCAAGGAGGTAGGAAGGAGGAGGCATCACTCACCTCCTCTTGCTGGGTATAACTCCCATCTCCTCACTGTCTCCTTCCAGAGTGACCCTCCTTGCCTGCCACCATTCATCGTCCGAGGCATTGATGACATGAAGGATGTCTCCGTACTTAAAGCTGAGTCCTTGGCTTGGGAGGCCACTGTCTTTGCTCTTGTCATAGTCAAACATGGCTCTGTGAAAGGAAATAAAGATATGAAGACAGGTGATTATATCAATTTTGGAAACATTTGCTTGTGGACAGTTTATCATATTTTATGTTACAGGAAATCCTTGCTCCTTTCCGGAGGGAGAAAGGTCTTGCTTGGGGGAAAACTTTCAACTGTGAAGTTAATCTTTACAGCATCATCTTTTTTTTTTTTTTTTTTTTAGACAAACCAAGCAGTGAAGTATGGTATTTATCATTTCACTTAATAAAGAACAATGACCATATCATAGTATCTAGTAAACAAATCTAGTAGCCAGAAGCCCCTCTTGTCCCTTTGTCAACGGCAATTTGTGGCTGCTGAGCTTGTCCTTTCTTGCACTTCTCTGTGCTCAGACAGGGGGGCATCTGACATACAAGGGTGCATTGGGAAGACTAAATACAAGGACTCAAGGTAATGTGTTTCTTTAGGTGAATGGATCTAGTTCAGACCAGAAGTGGGCTTTCAAAGGCAATGTCTTGGCTATTTAGACTCACAGTGCTTTGGTTCGTATCTTGGAGCTGTGTTAGGTTGCACACATTGGATTTCTGAAATTTGAAATGAAAGATGCCCTGACCTTAATAGCACTAGTCTGCCATATACACCTCCAACCGCACTCAGGGTGCACACAGCACCACTGCTTTCACTGCCTTTGTCCAGCCCTCCTGTGCTGCAGTGCCTGCTCAAGCAGCCCTAGTTATTTCCTTTGATGCTGAAAATGTTTTCCACCTGTTTGAAGTGGACTTCTATGTTTGGTATGGCTATACAAAAAAGTCCAAAGTATAGGACATGTATATTAGTATAGGATGCATATATAAGTCTAGGGACTCCAGAAACACAAACCGAGAGCTATTTTTAAGGTACTTGACTATCAGGCAGTGTCTGGGCATAGTTCAATGTGAACTTACTGTCTAAGTATTCAACTCTCATCCTGGGAAAGATGTTCAGCCTGCCCTGAGCTTTGTATTGCCAAGCTACAGTGATACCAATTCTCAGCCTGTCCAGTTCTATGCCTGGCACCTACAGCAGCAGTCTTCAAGGTAGGTACACTCCAGTTTCTCAGGGGAAAACCCTGCACATGAATCCCAGCAAGGCTGTATGTGAGTGCAGCTCACTTGTTGGAGTTACCTAGCTAAAAATCCAGACCTTGGTTTCTTACAGGAAAAAAATACATAGGAATATTATTCCCATATGCAATACTATTTAAAGATCATGCTTGTCAACAACTGATGTTTATTTTCTCTAGAGAAAATAATATGATTATAATCCTGGCTATGGAAATGTTAGATCAGTAAAATCCCAAGAGGTGTTTAAGAATTCCTCCTCTTTTATTGTCAGAAATAAAGCTGTCGCAATCTCTTCCCTTGTAAACACTTCTGTGAGAAGGATTTGATATAATTAATTGTGGTGCATTGTAGTGTAATTGCAGAGAATGATTACAGCAGCTTTATGGGTAGATTTAAAATACTCAAGGCTACCCCTTACAATGAGGAGAACTTAAAACAAAAGTTACCAGAATTGTTACTATGTAACTAAAATAATTTAAAAGCTTTCATAAGCACTCATTCTGTGTGAAAGGTCTGGTTCAGGAGGAGGAAAAATGTAATTTGGAATATGTCTTCTCTTCAAGAGTTCACATTCATGTACTAACAGCTTCAGAAAAGCCCAGATAATTCCCTTCTCTGAGGATGAAGACAATAAATAATCCTGCTGAATTTTAGGTAATCCATGAGTTTAGATCTGCTTGTGCCTTACTTGGTAAATGTTCTTGGACTACATGTAACCTTTGAAAAATTTTAATGACTTAGAAATGGAAATCCTTTAAAAACTTGGCTATATCTTAGTAAAAATTTACATTCTTAAGGGGTTCCTATCAGTAGCAGGTCATTTGCTGCCTTCTCAAATAAGGCTTTCTGTGAGGACATATGATGAAGAAATATAAATCCAGAAGCAGCTAGGTATCATCAATCACCTCTTCCTAACCTATTATGACACCTGATCTCTGGAGAAATGTCAGTGCACTCACAAGCAGGCATATAATGTCATCCTGTTGATAGTGCCCTTGTCAGCATGCAGTGCTCTGAGTTTTACCATTGTTTTGACCAGTCATAGAATCATAGAATGGTTTGGGATGGAAGGGACCTCTAAAGGTCATCTAGTCTGAACTCCCTGCAGTGAGCAGGGACATCCTCAACTAGATCAGGTTATTCAGAGCCTTGTTGAGCCTCACCTTGAATATCTCCAGGGATGGGCCCTCAACTACCTCCCTGGGCAACCTGTTCCAGTGTTCCACCACACTCATGGGAAGGAACTTGTTTCTAACATCCAATCTAAATCTACTCTTCTCTGGTTTAAAATCACTGCCCCTCCTCCTGTCACTACAGGCCTTTGTAAACAGGCCCTTTCCTGCCTTCTTGTAGGCTGCCTTCAGGTACTGGATGGTCACTATTAGGTCTCCCTGAAGCCTTCTCTTCTGCAGGCTAAACAACCCCAGCTCCATCAGACTGTCTTCACAGAAGAGGTGTTCCAGCCCTCTGGTAATTTTTGTGGCCCTCCTCTGGACCTGCTCCATCAGGTCCATGTCCCTCCTATGCTAAAGGCTCCAGAGCTGGACACAGTATTCCAGGTGAGGTCTGACCAGAGCAAAGTGGCAGAATCCCCTCTCTTGACCTACTGGCCATGCTTCTTTTGATGCAGCCCAGGATGCTATTGGCCTTCTGGGCTGCAAGTGTGCGCTGTCTGCTCATGTCCAGCTTCTCATCTACCAGCACCCCCAAGCTCTTTTCTTCAGAGCTGCTCTCTATTGCCTCCTCCCCCAGCCTGTATTGATAGTGAGGATTGTTCTGGCCCAGGCGCAGGACCCTTGCACTTGCTCTTGTTGAACCTCATGTGGTTCATCTGGGACTGTAGCGGAATTCCTTGTGGAACAAGGAATATGGTGGCTTTTGAGGGATTGGACAACCCCATGCTAGGTCTGGCTAA
>JANIJG010009805.1:0-23750 GCA_024611175.1 Megaceryle torquata
CCCTTTTCCCTCCACACCCTCCTCCCCCCTTTTTTCTTTTTTACCCTTTTTTTTTTTTTTTTTCTTTCCCCTCCAAATGTATTGGAGAGACAGATCAAGAATATTACTTAGTGGTGTACATTTTGTTTCAGTGCTTGGCATGTGTGGAAACCAAATATTGAAGATGTGAGGTTTCTCAAAAAATAATAGCAGCAGCTTTCGTTGTACAGACCATGGGGTAGCCACTGCATGTGTACTTGTTGTAGTGCCAGAGGTGGGATGTTCTTCATCAGGTTTCTAGGGAGACAGTTGCATTGTTTCAAGCAGAGCTAGAAGCATCCAAGTGTCTACTTTGAGAAAAGGAAAATAAGCTTCACAGAATTACTGTGTTTGAATTGTCTTAACTGGAGAGAGATTCTCTTTTCCAGTGAACTTCTGAGAGTTCCCATGAGACTAGACATCTACAAAACTAACAGCAGGAATTTGACTGTTACCCAATGGTGAATGAATGATTCTGGGAATGTGAAAGGATATATACAGTGGTGTTTTTGTGTGAAAGCTGATTCCTGGAGCTGGAGAAGAGCATGTCTGATGTGGCAGCATATGTGCAGGATAATAGATGTGCTGGAGAAGGCAACAGGGTGTCTTAATTGGACTAAGCCAGCATCAGATTGCAATGGAGGGCAAGAGTGAGATGTGTAGATACAGAGATTTATACTGTCAGTTACTACAGCATATATGGAAATACAATCATCAGGTGATTTTGCAGCTGAACGCTTACCTATTGAGAGGACATCAATACTATCGTGTATGTTGTGATGCTATCTTTATGATAAATCAGAGTACTAACAAAATTACATTTATCACATCTCTTGAACTGCTTTGGTGTGTTTACAGTGCAACTCACGTACTTTCCTCAGAGTTGCATTGAATAGCTGAAGATATTCTTAGCAAATAGGCTCCTTCGTTAAAAAGAAAACTAGTTTGCCACAAAAGGTTTTTGTCTTTTGCATGTGCAATTCTTCCTCCTACACTGGACATTCACTCTGATCTCTTCATCTCTATTTTATGCAGACATTTCATAATGTGAAGGACATGTTTGGGCATGTGTAGTATACAGTTGATTTAATACTTTGCCATGGGGCACTAACAAGTCTTAATTAATGTGCCTGAGACTTCTGTTGACATTTATTTTATCATATAATACACAAAATGTGACTGCTAATAGTGTGGGCTAATTCCATGATGTTTAGCTTTTTGCTAGTGTTTATAATAACTAGGATTTAAGTCAGTACCTGATCTGTTATCCCTCTGCTTCATTATTAATTTGTTTACTAAGGAACAATGTCAAAATATAGACCATACTGTCTTATGATATATCTGGCTTTTTTTCAAACTCCATTTAAGCAGTGCTTTTTTTTTTTTTTTTTTTACAATGATTAACCAGAGCATTCAGTCTGAACATTAATCCAATTTGCAGAATAGAGGTCATCCATTGAAATGTGGAAAACAAAATCCTAAATTTCTGTGGAAAATTAAAGATGTTTATTAACATGAAATTAAGAGCAAAATTGGTTTGAGTGCTAAAATAAAGTAACTTATAAGAACTATTTCTCCAAGAGAAGACATTGATACTAGATTGAGACTAGTAGAGCTAGATGTCTAACTTAAAACTAACTTGACCTTATTTATCTGTGGTGTTTACTATTCTATCCAACCTAATTAATACTGAAGCACATAATTATTGTTACCAGTGTATATTTCTTGAAGGGCCTGTGTACTTGGTATACATGGAAGGAGAACTAAGGAAACTGCACTCTCAATGTTTACTTTAAGAGAGTTGCAAAGATGACTTGACCCGAACATGTACTTCAGAGTGAAGGTTCCCTGAAAGTGTGAGTTACTGCTGTCTCCTTGATGTATAATAGAGGGGAAGGAGCACAAACCTGGAAATGGATCATAATTTAAAAAATACATTGTATTTCAAAAGGGAGAAATCCAAAGGCAAGCAGTGTTTGTAATCAATGAGAAATGTTTCTAGCCTTAATTAAGTCTTCCACAAAACACCCGTCTTCTCACTGAAAAATAATTTAACATATGAGATGTTCACTGCTGCCAGACACATCTTCCTGGTGCTGATTGCCTCATGTCACTTGGATTTGTGCTCTACATCCTCGGCTGACAGGCACGAACAGCTTGATAACATGAATTTTGTTCCTGTCATGTTACAGATTATTTTTTGAGTGTAGCACAAATTAATTTTATGGACAGTTTACTCAAGTTTATTTTACGTCTTGGTAAAGCAATTTATAATTTTGATGAACTAAGAAATATTTGTTTATTCTGTATTACCATTTGTCTTTTATTTAAATGAGTTCTCTTGTCAGTTTAAACCACTGAGAGAGAAACTTTTATCTTGGAGTGGAGATGTTAGTTGCTAGTCATTGAATATATATACTTTCTTCCAAAGCAGTTACCTGGTAACTTATGAAAGCCAATATGGAACAGATGGAGCTGAATGACATAAAATGTTAAATATAATAAAAATTTTCATAAGCTTCTTATAATTACTAGAGCAAGAAATAACTTCAAGATGTCAACCATGTGGCAGCTTCCTAGCAGAAAGTACATTTGATACTTCCATTTAAGGAGGGTTTAAAATCTTGTTTGTTTAACAATAACTTGGATTTCCATGACAGCTAAGTATTACAAGATTTCCCTGTGAATGCTTACCAGGCTGTGTTATGGAGTCTGAACTTGAGATCCCAGGCTGTGGTTAGGATTATTAAATTATTTTAGGCTCCAAATCAAGGGTGCTAACACTACTTTTAGGTGTTCTTTGTGTTGCTCATTGATCTCTAAGAAACAGAGATACCTCACATGATATCATTGTTGTGGCTTTTCTCTCTGTTCTGTACTGGCTCTCTAAGAAGACTTCAGAGTGTTTCAGGAAGCTCTGGTATTTACAGTTCATATCTGCTGTCCTATCACACAAGGACCCAAGCAACCACTACATGCTCAGGAAGTTCCTTAAAATACATCAGAATGCAAATAACATTTGTTCATCCAAGATCATTGCTGCCCACAAAGACACTGCACAATCTATGAACACATAGTGGAAGAGAGCTGATGAATGTAAAATCATGAAATTATTATACTGTGAGCTTTATTCTAGAAGCAGTCTGGAGGCATGCTCTTTTTTCCAAATACTGCAGAATGAATGAATGAATGAGTGAATGAAAGAATAAATGAATATCACTTCTTGTAATCCAGCAAGTGCACTGCAAGAGCTACATGGCACAAAGTCCTGTTCCAGATATGCTGGATTTCAACCTGCTGTCCTGTACACTCAGTCCTTAGCTTCCATTATTTTGTTTGCTTTTTCTCAGAATAGCAAAGCTTCCTACAGTGAACAGAGATGACTGTTTATTCAAAATACAAATAGGAATATTTTAAACAGTTTAGTCTGCAAAGTAGCTTTAACTTTTAAACTAATAATTTGTGTCATGCATATTAAAACTACAAATACTGTTCTTTTTCCATTTTATGTTTGTGTTTCAGAGAACAACTTGTTCACCAATATTTTAATTAAAATATGTATAAGAAAAGAAAGAAAAAGAAAGGAAAAAAATAATGGCAGAATACACTGTATAGCTTTATTGTTCAAAGCAGGATGAGAGTTTCTTTTCATTAGTACTGCCCAACCTCAGCATGTGGGTGTAGCAGGTAGCTGTTGGAGAATATGATGTACTGTATACTGAATTTACCCCTTATTTTTAATAAGTTGCATATAATTTCTGTTGTTCTTTCTGTCTGTTATCTATTGGTGTCTTCTTTAAAAACAGTATTTCTATTGATTGTATAAGTTCCTTGGGAAAAAAAAAAAAAAAAGGCAAAGACTCTGTCATTGTATTCTTATTACTGGTAATTAGTGATTTTAGCCTTTAGCGTATGGAATATATTCTTTTACTGCTCACTTCTGTGTGGTGGTGAGAAGCTTCAATAAGTAATAGTATAATAAATAACTGTTTCTTGACAACCACAAAAAGTAGAAACTGATACATGTAGTTTAAACTTGTCTAGTTAAAGTGATGTGTATCATCAAAAATCTCCCCCTTAAGGTAGCTGGTCTTTTTAGTAAAGAAATGTAAATATTAACTGAAATACAGTTATAGCCAACATACCAACATAGCTTTTTTATTTTATTTTATTTTATTACATGGTATTTGCTATGCTTTCCAAGCTGTGCTGTCTTTAGATCTTCTAAATGATCTTTCATATCAGTCACATTTCTCCTTTGGCTCCATGATCTCTGCTATTAGTCATAGTTTCAGAAAGCTTTCTCTGCTCTATTGTTCCTCTTCAGTCTGCTGCTCATCAGTCAACAGCATCTGAATCATCAGAACAGACATTGTTATCCTGTTGTTAAATGACACAGGATTGTAGAGCTGGGTAATGACCTTTGCAGTGTTCATTTGGCATCAAACAGAATGGAAGACTTTGAGAACTGCTGTAGTATAAGAGCGTCACAGGGCTTGCTATAATAGAATACTAATAGAGGACTGCTGCTGCTTGCCTTGACTTCTTAGTGATCCCAAGAGCTCCTTTGCTTCTGAAGGCAAACTAATTAGCTTGCTTTGTAAACAAAATCTCTTCAGCTTCATCTCCTATTTCTTCTCAATAAAGTAATTCTAAGGTATTATATAGGAAAGGAAGCCATCCTTAAGCAACTGTGAGGACAGTTTACCAGTCATAGTGGGGCAGTGTATGAGCTGGTGGGTGCATTACCCTCCTTACTGTGCAATTTTTATTAGATACTTCATAAGCGGGTTTTGTTCCAATGTAAAAATTGAATAAATGTCTTACTGCAATATGAGGAAAAACAAAGAAGGCACAAAATTTCTTCTTACTCTTTAATATAACAGTGTAATTTTATTAATCAGAAAAGAGGTATCAGTGAAGAATCACACTCAAAACTCTTAAGATAAATGATGAACCTTCCCCCTGCTCAGATTAACTTCTTAAAAGCTCATTACTCTGTCATCTGTGCTGATTCTATAAACTGCCAGGATGTCTAAAAGCTTGAGAGGAATTTATTGCTTTAGGTTATTTTACTATAAATTTACCTTCTGATAAGATGTGACAGCCTACAACCACAAATACAGTTTTTCTTTAACTGACAGAAAACTCAATAGTTCATGCATGTGTTCAAAGTGTAAATTCATTGTAACAAAGTTGCTGCCAACAAATATTTAAAATTAACTTTATGCATACTTTTAATTTTTTGAAAGATACTCTATTTTTCTCTGCTTTTGAAGTAGGCATTCTGATCAGCACTTTACATTCTTTACAATGTTAAAAACCCATTGCATTATCACCTAGCTCTCAGATAATTTCTTCTCAAATAGACAAGTTGCACGGGTGTTCATCTGTTTTAATGTATACTGTCTGATAGGATACAGCCCCCCTGAACTGTTTGTATAAGTAACTCTGATCATAACTGCATGGATAATTCTGATTCTTGAACCATCACCCTTTAAAAATAAGCACAAATTACTGATTTTCCTTAAATGTAGATGTCTTTCACTGTCAAATTATACATGTTTTTTATATATACTTAACATTTTCCTTAATTTTTTTCTTTCTTTTTTTTTTTTTTTTTAAAGTCTGTACAAAACTTGTGAGAAAGAAGGCTTATAGAACTCTTTGTTAAACCAAAACATAGCTAATTAGGGAGCTGCTTATCATAACTAAAGTTTTGTGCCAGCAAACAAAGACTTGCTGGTTAGGAAAAAAATCCAACCCTTATGAAGATTAGCAGCTTCAGAAAATGGCCACCCTCTCCCATTGTCTGCTGTGGGAACACAGCCAATTTACCTTCTGAAAAGAGGCAAATATTGTTTGCTGTCAGACTATCAACAGTGCCATGGTCAAACAAATGCTGGAGGAGGTTGGAGACACAATGTGGGGAACAGACAGCTTCTACAGTTAGTGAAATTTGCCAGGTAATATTTTTGTTGTTTGTGTTACATTATGTTAATTTCAGAAACAGGCTACATCAGTATCTGTGTATAAATTAATCGGGTTTAGCCCATTCCCCTAGAAAGTCACATTTTACAGTACTGGAATCCACGCTTTACAAAACATGTGATTGTTCAAATTACACTGTGTATGTTTGTTTCAAACACCCTTTAAGAAATGCAAGAATATTTGATTGCTGGTTAGGTTAGCTCCACATAATAAATCTCAGCTAAATGCTGTGAACAATAGAAAACAAAAGGTGTATCTTAATACTGTGCTGATAAATGAAGCAGGTTTTATCTTTTTAGTATACCATGTCTCGTCTTATGTGCTACTTAATATTAATATATTAATTCTATGAATAGTTTTGTGTCTACTGTCAGAAATCATGGCAAGATAAATCTCTGAGCATGAATGGCTTAGTTC
The DNA here is from genome assembly GCA_024611175.1 of Megaceryle torquata. Lineage (NCBI taxonomy): Eukaryota > Metazoa > Chordata > Aves > Coraciiformes > Cerylidae > Megaceryle > Megaceryle torquata. The sequence goes on from JANIJG010009805.1 coordinate 6,427, forward strand.
CTTTTCTTTTAAAGTATGTTAATTACTAGTGTAAGGCTGTCTTATGCTACTTTAAAAAATTAGAGAATGAAGCTAAATATTTGAAGAATAGCATCCACATCTAGCAGCAACTACTGGACCATGAGTGTACACACTTTTCAGGAATCATCTCTAGCTGAATTGGGTCTCTCAGCATTGAATTTTTCTTAAAAAAACCCATGCGTTTGTCTTAAATGTGTTTCACTGTCTTTTGTGCAGCACATAATTACAGTACTTGTTGAAGACATTGTTATGCATGCTAAGCATGAAGTAGTTAATACTGACTTTTTGAAACATTTTTTTCTTTTTAATACAATTGACACTAAAAGTCATTTGATCCTGTATTAAGGCTTCCATTTCCATTAGTCTAATACATTTTTATGGCTGCTGAAAAAGACAGTAATGCTGTAGTTACAGGGCTTTCATATGGCTCATCAAGTATCAGTTTGTATGTTGGACCTATGTCAACTCCTGCTCTGATTTTGCATGTATATTATATTTAACTTTACTTTTGAAAACAATACATGTTTTGGAGCATTTTGATACCCATTATTATGCTTTAGTTAATACAGTGCACACAGTGTCCACTAAACTATACTGGAAAGGCTGCTTAGAAAGGTCATAACAAACAGTGCTTCGTTTTCTACTTTCAGCTTGGTTAACTAAGCTATTCTTTCTTGAAAATGAAGTCTGCTTTTCTGTAATTGACCTGGACCAACCTGACATTAGCAAGAGACTGTCAAAGGTTGACCTGTAGCTTGTCATGCATCTATTCAACATACAGTATCAGTCCATGTTTTCTGTGGATCACCTATCTACACATTGAAGTACATGTTGCTTTTCTCCCAAATCTATAAAATCAATGGAAAAAACAAACAAGTGTTGAGCTTCAAAGAAAAAATTAACTGAATACTGTGTATCCTTATGCTCATACTTTATTCAGTATTGAAGTAGAAAAGCAGTATTGAAGTAGAGCTAAATCTGTATTTAAAGAATAGAGCTCTCATTGAGTAAATGTCTCTAGCTATGTTTGCATTAAAATAAAAAACAAAAACCAAACCCAAATAAACAAAACAACAAAACTACAACTTTGCACTTTTCTAGGAGCTGCTTTGTAAAATAAGTATTTCTTTTAATAATATTATCTAGCTTTTCTACTTATTTCTTTGTTTCTGTAGAAGCCCATATGGAAACAGAGATCTAGCAATTACAAATACTACTACTTACAAGTACCTTCACAAATATACTCTGTTTCCCCACAATACAGCATGTTCTTGAGATTCAGGAGACACATGGTGGCACTAGAAAAGCCTAGGACCAGAATAACTGCCTATTAAGTACCCCTGTCACCTCTTAGGAAGATGCTCTTCGGAATTCCCATGGAGGTAACACCAGCAGGGCTGCTTAGAGATGAACTTGGCTGAGCCTCACTATTAGTGTGTGCTGTAAGGGCATGATTGCCTGCCTTGAGTAAAGGCTCAGCTGTCAGCAATTCTGCACTTCCAGCAAGGACCCTTGATAAGAAAGGTCCCATGAAGGCAGATATCTTTTGTAGACAGTCTGACATTAACCTGGTTTAAAGTGGTGGTATGGACCCGAAGTGTTGGACACAGGAAAACCTCTATGAAGATTTACAAATCATTCTTAGGGCTGTCCTAGCAAAGTACAATCTGAACTCAGCTCTTATGACTGAATACTAAGCAGTGCTTAATGATCGAAGAGATTTTAAAGCTCTTGTCTGCCTTGTAATCCAAAAGTGCAAGATGACTAAATACTCAAAAGCCATCTTTCATCAGTTAGCTTTAGCTGCAGCTCCAGAGCTTTATCGGAAGAGGTAGAAGTACACCCTATGTGCTCTGATTGAACTGAACATTACCATGTCTTCAGGGCTATCAATACATGAGGAAAAATAACTGAAGATAAGTTGAGCATGTCTGTATGCAAAAATTATGCTCCCAGTTACTAAGTAGACATTTTGAAAGTGAAAAATGTTTAAGAAGGCAGACGTTAGGCCAAAACACTTTTTGCATGTATTTACTTCCTGGATTATTTGCTATGAATGTTCCATTCTGTTACTCACTAGTCCTCTGTGTCTGAATGAAATTCTGATTTTTCATTAAAAACAAAAATAAGTGACATTTGCTGTGTAAGGGCAATGTTATCAGGCATGTCAAATCAGACTGATTGTGCAGAGCTATACCAGTACCCTGGATGATCTCTGCAGGAGTATGGTTCCTAAATTCAAAGAATTTATATTGGCAGCATATGTCAATGCTATGGATTGAAGGGCAGTCTTGTAAACAAATGGCCACTCTGTAACTGTGCTGTAGTATTTTTGAAACATTAGTAACTAAAATCTTGGGGTTTTTTTCATTTCCCTAGCTGTTATTCCTCCCTGTTTGTGATCACTGGATTCTTCCTTCCCCTGTTGGTTACTTTTTGCTCAACAAAAAACATGAGGAAAAAATATTCAAAAAGACACTTTCTTTCTCTCCTCCTTTTCATCAGGTTGCTTTTTTTTTTTTTTTTAAATGTTTACAGAGCTCAATGAGCAAAGAAACAAGCAAGCAAGCAACAACAAAAACAACAAAAATATAACAAAGACAAGCAAACAAACAAAAAACCAACCAACCAAAACCCAAACAACAAAACAAACAAACCCTCCAAACCACCTTCCTATGACAAAATGGCTACACTTTTGTTTTGGCTCATATGCTGCATAGTTCATAATTTCTTTTATTGTGGAGAGAAATATGCAGTAACATACTATGAAGAAACATACAAGAGAAGAAACAGAGCACAGTATGACCTTTGGCAACAGCTTTCCTTCTATCTTTGTTAGAATCTAAAAGGAAAGTTTCAACATTCAGGTCTTTGAAACCATCAGAGCGAAACACATCTTGTGAAGAATGTGGTATGACAGGAGCTTCTGTAGGAGATTGTACAGGAGCTAGTTAGAAAAGCTTGGCCCCCACTGTAGGTTACTCTGTAAACTGGATTGAGTTTATAGTATATGTAGTTTAGAAGAAAATGAATTAATAATTAGCTAATAATTCATCATGAATGTTGCTGTTCTTGTATTGTTTACACAAATTTTGCTTCAGCTTTTTACTTTGAATTGCATGCTTAGGAAGGATGATAGAAATAGGCAATGTGCTCTTAAGACTTCTCTGTTGCCTTCCACTGCCTTGAACTTGGTCTTAGTCTGTGGAGCTCTGCTGCATCAACCTGCTTCTCCAGCCTCTGCTGTATTGCCAGTGGGAAGCCTTCAAGTCAGCTTCACCAGCACACACTAGTCTTAACTTTCTGAGCCTTCATGGAGTGTCACATGTTGATGGAATTGCTAGCAGAGTAGCTAGCTCTCAGATACTTAAGATAGTTTAAAGATTTGTGAATAAGGCAAGCTGAACACTGCTCTAAATTAGAAGGGATATTGCCTTCTGATCAAGGGCATTCATTATACTTTGTTTTGTGCTGGCAAGGTTGCACATGGAATGCACTGTATATGCACGGCAATTTTTTTAGTGTTGACTCTCCCCCTTCTTTCCCTGCCTCACACTTTCTCTGTAATGATACCCATTAAAATGGGCTAGAATGTGTAGCTTTACTAATTCATGTACACACAGGTATACCTGCTGCTTTTAATCTACCTAAATAATTTCCTCCTCAGAGAAAACTACTTATCTGTTTTCATTTATGGACTGTGTGGGATTTTAATACTGCACTTGAAAACAAAAGACTTATAAAGACAACTCATGAAATACTGTTATGGAAAGGCAGTGGCCAATCAAATAACGGTATGTTCAAAAAGTAGGATAGCCTGTAACAGGCAGTATTGGATAATAAGCACACAAGGCACATCAGAGGAAGGGTTTGTAGCCTCCATATTATTTTTTACTGGGTGCCTGTTCGTAATAAATATGGACATCCTATGTTTTTCAGTGTTTGAACTGCTTGGTAAGTAAAGATAGTAGGTGTTTGCTGCTGTAAGCAGAAGTGAAATTGAAATAATTATCAAAGAAGATTCCTTTGCAAACTGGACATTTCTTAATATTATATCTAAATGAAAAGTACATAATTTAATGCATTTTCACTTTATTTGCAAATCTGGATTGGAGGTATTGTCTGTATTACCTGAACATGGTAATGGAAATAGCATCACAATATCATTAAAAGCTTGATTCTAATTTTGTCTTGCTAACAAAAAAGTGATGAAGAGAGTACCAATTGATCTGGAAGAAAATAAATCTTGCCTTAAAAACCTAAGTGGAGATCAGGTTTATCTGAATCTATTGTGGCTTTCAAGTCCTGATAAATTATTTTTCCTACAATGCTTCCTGACATTAGTCTTCTTTATAGGAGGTGTAGTGTTATATCATTAAAGCATCAGCTCCTGCCGGGAGATGCATTCAATGCTTTGGAAAGATGTAAGAAATACGCATTTTTTAAAAGCTGGGTTTGCTCAGTTATTTAGTAAGTAAGAATATATTTAGGTATCAATGGCAATTAATCATTGAAGGTTGGTTTTTTTTTTTTTTTTTTTTTTTTCTTTTAATTAAAGCTCACACTTTAAAACACTAAATCAAGACAAGTTGTTCTGAAGAGGAACACTTTACCCCTCATGTTTCCTACCAGGCACAGATATTTTCAAGACTCTCCAAACAGTAGGCAGTCTTCTAATCTGCTAACTTTATGCACTTCAACATCAAATCACCAAGTGTGGGCTGTGCACCAAACTGGTATCTTGACATTACAATTAAAAGGCTTCTGCAAATTTTAGCTATAGACATGATTTTATCATCTTAATTTTAAAATACATTTATTTCCTATATGGAGGTAGTATAAGTAAACAAAATATTTGTCAAGGAATTGTTTGAGCTGGCTGTGAATCAGGAAAACTCCTTTTAGGTCATTGTTACCTGTAATAAACTACATATTTCAACAATCATGAAATTTCACAATGTTCCCAGTAGAACATCAAGGACATTTGTCATGTAAGTACTGTGAGGGAAGCAAAAGAAGAAATTTTGGTTTTATCATTTTTATCGAAATCTGAAAAGGGAAAAAAAAAAAAAATCCTAGAAACTACTTTCTTGGTAGCTTACCACATGGCAAAGTTGTTATCAGATACTTTCTAGTGCCAGAGGGCTTGGACATTCTTCAGTGATTTGTACCACCCATAAGGAATTTACCTGTTTCTATACAGAATAGCCAGACTTTTCAATTGAGAAATGCAACAACAGGTCTCAGGTCTTCCATCTGAGATGTTAGAACAGAACTCCAAAATTACTGTCAGATGAGTCTTATCTGCAAGACAGGACAAAAGCAAAGGGTAATGGAAATTTATCATTGCCTTTTGGCAAATGAAGTCTGCCCCTCAATGATAGTGTTTGTTGATTTGGGCTTTTTAAGTTTTATTATGTTCTCATTGAAATGATAATATGATAAAGTGTTTTAAGAATTTTTGCTTTATACTTGATAATTCTGCCTCTCATATGAGGAAAAAAAAATCTGAAATTTCATTGGTAGAAACTAGAAAATTTTATTTGTTTTAATTTCTATGTAGATGGAAAGCAAAAATTTTGCAAAAGTTGTCTACCAAATGCAAAGTCAAAAAAGTGCAGGATCAAAACCAAGCTAACAAAGAACAATATTTCAAGTAGTGAAAATGTAAAATCAAATAACCATAGTGAGAATACACGTGACCATTGAATTAATTTTCTCCCTTGAGAACTAGGGAGTTGAGATTGGCCTTGTACTAGGAGCATACTCGATATCAAGATGCATATCTCAAGAATGAAAAAGAACTAAAGGTAAAGAACTGAAGTAGTTTGGGAAAAAAAGAAGCACACAATTTTAATGAACTGTTAATAACTGAGATTAAGTAACGATAAATTAATGTATCATCTGCTTTTATGCTAGAGAATACCTGTGTTGTATAATAATTTTTTCTTACGCACTATGTAAACACATATTCCATCTCATTCTTAAAAACCATGTACTAGTATTTTCTAGAGAGTTATCATGGTTTAACCCCAGCTGGCATCTGAACCCTACACAGCCACTGGCCCACTCCGCTTCAGCAGGAATGGGGAGATAACCAGAAGGGTAAAAGTAAGAAAAAATGTGAGCTGAGATAAAGACATTTTCATAGGTAAAGGAAAAGTAACATGCAGAAGCAAAGCAAAACAAATCCCTTTGGTCAGTTGGGCTCAGCTGTCCCAGTTGTATTCCAACCCAGCTTCTTGTGCATCCTCAGCATACTCTCTGGGGGTGTGGTGTGAGGAGCAGAAAAGGCCTTGACTCTGTGTAAGCTCTGCTCAGCAGTAAATAAAAACATCCTTGTCTTACCAACACTGTTTCCAGCACAAATCGAAACCACAGACCCATACTGGCTACTGTGAAGAAGATTAACTCTATCCCAGACAAAGCCAGTGCAAGAGTATTTAAGGTAAGTAAATACTGTTTTTCTAGGAACCTTTAGCTGTAAAACACCCCTCAATCTCACTCTGACAAATACAATTCTAGTAAAACTGTCAAAAAGTTGCAAAAAAGTAACATGTTTTCTAATACCCCTAATTTTCTAAACCTTGTCTGTATTTATGACAGTAAATGCATGTATTTATCAAATTGTCAGTCACTGAAAGTACTTTAAAAGAATGTTCTCTCTCATACTTAATGAAAGCTTCAAAGTGATCTTTAATAGCTGGATGTGCAGTTAGTCAAATGAACAATAATAGACTCATTGCTGTAGTACATCTGCAGGGAAGAAGCAGAAAATTACTATGAATATGCTAATCACTATAAGGAATTAAAACATTTAAGTCTATATTTTGAAAACTGATTATTCAAAAAATGACAAAGGTGCCACTATAATTTTTTTTTTCCTTTGAGACCATAAGAAGAAACACAGTCTGTTTAGTTTATTTCATAATGGTAGAATCAGCTGTATACATTTTTGATCTTAATTAAGCTTTATTTTGCTGACACACTACTATTGAGAGTCAGCTGAGTAGAAGTGGATTTTGTAGTTTTGGTTTTAGTTTTCATACTGGATAGAATTGCGCTTTTTTTTTTTTTAACTTTTCCCCTGCTGTTTTTCTCTTTGCAAAGTAAGCTAGATCGGTGAATGGGCAAATAGATGAGCAGCCTTGTAGATGGCTGTTCAATCCTTACTTTTATCAAGGCATTAAAAAATACTGAATAGTTGGTTTATATTGGCTATTGTGTTTATTTAAAGAAACGATTTAGTAATTTAATTGCTTTTAAAAAAACTACTAGTAGTACCAAAAATACTAGAATAGGAATTTTGAAGAGAGACAGGAAAAGACATGAGAAACACAGCTGAAGAAAAATGAGGAATTAAGTACCAAGAAAAGACACATTTTGTCAGAGCAGTAACCAGTGTTTTAAAACATCATTGACATTTGAAGGCCACTGATTTCAAAGTAGAAGGATCATGGAAAACAGAAGCTGGTATTTTGGTTAAAATTTTGACATTTGTTAGTTGTATTAAAGGTGTGTCTGCTCTAATTTAGACCTGACGTGAGGGGACTATGAGTTTAACTCTAGAAAAAATTTTGGATGTGTCTGTACTTCGTAATGGAACACAATGTATAAATACAACTGAGCTACTGTTGGTTCAGACTGGTATATGTACATGACTCAGTGCGCATTATGCAACCATACTGGTTTAATCTAGAAATTATACCATTAAGCCACCTAAAACAGATGAAGTATTTTCACAGAGTCACATCAGTATCATCAATATTGCCTCTTGCTACAAAAAGACACAGAAGATTCTAGAGTACCGTAGACAAAGTATTTTTAATACAGAGAGGAGAAAATTGCATTATAATTTTTTCTAATTTAGGAAAAACAATCAAAAAGTCTTGCCTTCCTAAGATATCAGACAAAAATGTGATACCATTTTGGACATACTGGACTATCAGAGAAAGTAAAACAATATATTAGTACAGGATCATATTCTTATAAATCAAGTCAACCTGAACTGAAAAATAGAAAAAAATAGAAAATTAGAAAATCCAAATGATGAACATCCAGAATAATCTGTCAGTTAAAATAGCAGGGCAAGCAACCTTAATTGTTTTTGAGAAAGGCTTGGCATTTTTATGGGCAGGACTGCAGAAAAGGAAAATTATGCCTGTCATGAGTGATTGGGTATTTTACATATTAGTATCCCCACAGAGGATCAAAAACAGATTGAAGAGGTTATACTTTTGTTTTCACTGTTCTTATATTAACCCTGTGTCTTGGAGTATTACTAGTTACCAGGTGAAACTAGAAAAGGTATTTTTCTCCCTTCATACACAATTTAGTTGAAAAGTAAACATTCTACAAAACTTAAGACTGCCTATACTAAAACCAATATATGACACAGAAAGTTTTGTATATCTTGAGAGTGATATTTGAAAGATAGATGCTGGTGTATAGAAAATAGTTTGGTAGTGGTGTCATGGACGGCTTCAGAATATTATACTGGAAAAACTGAGTAACACAAGCCCCAACAGTGTTTGAGGTACTGAGGGATGGATAAGCTTTCCTATTACAGCTGCAAACAAGTGGAAAGAGGATCGTAGTATACCTAGAGAGATCAATTTATTGTTTGGCCTTTTTTTGTTGTTGTTGTTTATAAAGGACAATATTAATGCCATTGAGCAAGGCAGTAGTTAGATTTCGCTTGAATAAGTCACATTACCCTTTCTGAAGTGGGAGGCAGTAGTCACTATGAGGCAGAGACAGCCTATTTATAAAGATTTAAACAATGGAGTATTTAAGCAAAGGCTGAAGAGCTTAAACACTGGCTGAGTGAGAAGTAGAGTGCTTTCTGTAAACCTGTGGAGTAGGTAGAAAGAAAGATTAATATGAAAGATGGGAAAGAGCTGTTAGAACAAAAGTGCTGTCAGAAGAAAATGGTATATACTAGGATGACTGTGTTCAGGCTGGGACTGCAATAAGGAAGAATCACATTTTTAAAGAGGCATCATACAGTAGAGTAATGCATGTAAGAAAATTCAGCTCAAATACAAGTAACGAAATAATTCAGTGATTCATCATAATTTCTACATTAATAATTTCTAGAGGACTTCAATGAGCTTTTTTGAGGCCTACAGTGTTAAAATGAGACCTATCACAAGTAAGTGCACAAGACTGAATATTTCACTCTGATCTTTTTAAAGCTTTGTCCATTAAGTAAATAATAAAAATATAGTACTGTATTTACTACTATTCTTTTTCATCATAGTTATTGAAAAAATAACTAAATAAAAATATGATATAAAGCAGCTGCATAAAGGAAGAATTAGGGAACTGAAATAAGTAATGTAGAATCTAAACCCAAATGAATAAAAATTAAGTTAAAATTAAGATATGTGAGTTACCAACCTTCCTCCTGAACTGTGTTGCTTTTCCAGAATAAGCATGCGTGTTTACATTTCAGCTGTTGACAAGTATGCATTACATTTGCCTATGTTCTGCTACTGTAATAGCCAGCACAGTCTAAAGATTGGAACTGTTCATGTCTGCATTAATGCTCCAGGTTTTCCTCAAATGGAAATGAACTGTACTTAAAAAAAATAGTATCTTTTTAAACTGTAAAGCACATAGTTATTATTGAGGACTGGGAATACTTTGCTAAAATTTAAATCTGCTACTGTTAAAATGGCAACTTTTGATGTAGTACTTTTCTTTGTTTCCTTAAATATGCATTTATATTATCCTAATGGTCAGACTTCTCAATTGTCAGAAAATACTCATGCTGCTTCAACTCTTTTTTACTAAAATCAAGAAAATATGAGTGTCTGACAAAAGAAACCATTTCATAAGATGAAAAAAAAAAAAATGAAAAAAATGGGGGGAGTTACATCTATAAACATTTAGTTCTCCGATTATAGTTTTCACTTCTGAATAATGTTTTAAAAATGTCATATTGCAACTCATGGTAGAATTGTTCAGTGAACAAACATTAACATAGATATTTTTATTTTGATATTTTATAAACTTACCAACGAAAAACTCCACTGAATGAACAATCAAAGGAAAATTGAGGGCATTAAAGGAAAAGCTGTTGATCAGGGGCATACTTCTGTTGAATTAGCACACTTCAGGACTACAGGTAGCAAGTCTCTTGTCTTGATAATAGAAATCTCCCAAATACATGACGGATGACATAACAGGAGTCAGTATTGTATACTTACACCTATGCTTTCCTTAATGGTACACATTTCAATCAAAATAAATGTGGAGAACAAGATAATTCTGCTTTTTTTTTTTTTTTTTTTTTTTTTAAATTGCCGGGAGACACTATCATAACCCTTAGAAGTGTTAGAAATAAGCATAAAATAAAAATAAGGGAATGTATGTTTCTGAAGAATACGCTTCTATTAAAAGACAGAGCACCCTGTGGATTCAAACCCAAGGAACTTCAAACACTTTTTTTCTAAAGTGATTTTAGGCAATATTGAGAAAAGCACCCTCATACAGTTCAAAGGATCTTTGCTTACACATTTTCGACTGAGTGAAACTGAAAGAATCCATTTATATTAGGCTTAGCAACAGATAAAAACAATTATGTTACCAGCTTTGTTATAGCTACAGAACAGATAACCTTCTTATTTAATTTATTTATTGACAAAAAGCATAAAAAAATGGTCTTTGGCTAGAGTTTTCTAGCAAGATGAGTCTAGAACATTGATGTGGTTGAAGTTTTCATTTAATATCCACAGTAAGATATTTAGTTTCCTGGTCCCGAAGGTGAATTTAGCATTTATACTTGGTAGGTTAACTGTGACTGAAGGCCAAACTCCCACCCAGTTGCTCACAAACCCGCCCTCAAGAGAACAGAAGTTTAAAAATATGATGAGAAAGCTTGTGAGTTGAGATAAAGGCAGGGAGATCACTTACTAGTTACTGTCATAGGCAAAACAAACTTGATTTGGGGAAAATTAATTTATTGCCAATATAAGGAGGTTTGGGTGGTAAGAATCAAAGATAAGCATAAAAATATTATTTTTCCTACCCTTCTTCTAGGTTTATGTTCATGTCTTCACTCTCAACATCTTTTCCCACCCTCCCTGCCCATCCTGGCCCCAAAGCAGCACATGGGGATGGGGGCTGTGGTCAGTCAGTAACAGATTCTCTCTGCCACTCCTCCTTCCTCAGACGTTTTCCCTGCTCTAGAATGTGCCCTTCCAGAGGTCACTGTTCCTACAGAAAATATCCACGTGCTCTAACATGGCATCCTTTGCACTGATCAGAGGGAAATCTCTGCTCTGGCATCTGAAGCCCCTCCTTCTTCTCTGATCTAGTGAGATCTAGTTCTTACTCTTTTTGTTCTCTCCTCTTCTCCCCCTGTAGCATTTTCTGCCCTTTCTTACATATATTTTCTCCAAGATGCCCTACCCAGGGCTGATGGGCTCAGTCATGTCCTGCAGTGGGTCCACTTTAGAGGTGGCTGGAACTGGCATGGGGCAGCCCCAGCTTCTCCTTACAAGGCTACCCCTGCAGTCCTCCTCAGCCAAGACCTGGGCTTCTACACCCAGACCATGTACAAACTGGGGTTTTAGTAAATAATAATGTACTAATTTATCCAAGTAAAAAAAAAAAAGTCCTCATGAGTTTATTCTTTTAGGATTTTTAACACCAAACAAATCTCAGGGTATTTTAGTTCAATGTATTAGAAGTAGGAGTTTTTTATGAAGATAGAAAATTCAAGTTGCTAATTAAAAATTATTCGAAGTTTGAATTGTTTTCTTTCTTTTGTCTGAACATCTTTTCATGTGACAGTTCTTTCTGAAGCATCTACTTCCTCTGTTAAGGGAAGCATTCTGAAATCATCAAGTGAGGAAAGAAACACAACAGAACAAACTTTCTATAGGAGCTCAGATCCCAGGCAGAAAAAAAATATACACTCACACTCAAGCTGTTTTTTCAATACAGTAGTGGGAAAATAAATAGGAAAGAATCAACTCTTGTTTACAGAAGGGACCCTGCAGGAGCCTAAGCCATATTACAGAATAAATGGTCAGGGCTGGCTAATAGGAAGAAGAGTAAGACAGATTACATAACAAGAAGAGTGTTAAGGCATTCATGTTAATGTGAAGTGGTTGCAGAACTCTGAGGCTTTCTGATTGCAGAAAGCATGAGGTTTTAGTAAGCCTGAGCAGTTTCTGCAGGACAGTCAGCTCTGGAGGCTAGGTTAGTAGGTTTTTTGCTGGTAGCTTACCTTACTGACATCTCATGTAAAGGGATTTTATTATCTCTTACTTTTTATCACGTCTCTAGGCTGTGTTCCCAAAGCCTTGACTTTGACCGTGTAACTTTATTTTTTAATTGTGGTCCTGAATTTCATCCTACATTTTGTATTGTTTAGGTTTCCTGATGTTGCCCTGGCTACTGGTAAGTGACTTACTGTCTACTTGCTGGAATGATAAACCGTTTTATTTTCTTGACCTTGTTTTTGTTCACCTTATGGTGCTAGGTACAGAGTTGCATTCCTGATGTTTCCAGTACCCTTCTACGGTGTGTCTTCCACAGTCTACACCTAGGGGTGGAATGAAAAGATACAACCTGGGAAAACACTAGATAGAATTTACTCAGCTGAAGACTCATTGTACTTGGTATTGATTAAAGAACAGCTATTTAGCCCCAGCTGAACCTTGACCACAATTTCCAGTCTAAACCCACCTGTGGGGTGAAAGCTGCAGTTACTAAGGTGAATGTATGCTTAGGCTGTGTGGTTTTTCTATATCTTTTGCTGTTGGATGGGAGTGCTGAGAGATCAAACCAGGTAAATGCTAGAAGTTTGCAAAGAGCTTTCAAGCAGTCAAGCTATATATGTCTTCGATAGTAATTCTAACCTGTACAGTTGGGCTATCTATGTGAGCTAAGCTCACGGAACGAAATAAAAATTGGATCCTTACCTAGGAAAGAGATGTTAAAAATAAGATGCTTTGTGGAAATATCACAGCCCACTGGACAGCAAATCAGACTGTTAGTGTAATGATCTTTTCTAAAATCAAGTATGTGACAGATAATTATTTTAGGTTTTTTTCTAGAAAGCAACAGTAAGTTCAGTTAAATTACTCATGACTGAAGTAGGCACCATGTTTTGTAGGTAGAATTTATGTTAATCTGTGGTTTTGTTTGCCTTTTGTCTGACTTACAACTGTGAAACTTCACTAGTGCTGTAATTAGAGTTTAGATATCATTCACCTGAAATAATTCTTGTTATCACAATTAAATCAAAGCTACTAGGTCTCAAAGACGTGATTTTCTTTTACACTTTTCTATTCCCCTGAAAATAATAAGAGAATTCGGTCTAAATTTAAGGCCTAAGTTTAAACAGGAAGTATTGATCATTACTCCAGGTAAGAATCCAAATTCTTATAATATTACTTGCTATTAAATTAATTAGCAGGTAAGATCTGGGAGATTATGAAAAAGTGAGCTCAGAAAACACCTTCCAAAGAGATGAGGCTATCACAGGCAAAGAGTTTGTTTATTTATTTATTTATTTATTTATTTATTGATATCTTAAGCACACAGGTCTGTGGGTAAATAAGTAGGGATGCCATCCACAAAAATTCAGTTTCTGTGCTATAATAAGACTGTGTAGGAGCAAAATCTGTCTTTTATTATTACTATTTTAAAATACTTTAAGCTATTAAAAATAGTCTGGTAATGTTATCCTACCAGGACGTGTAAAATAAACACATATGGGCTAATTTGCAATTACACTTTTTTCATACCTTTACTCTTGGAAAGAGGTGACTACGTATTCCATGGGATGTTTTCAGTCATTTTATTGTCTACAGGGGTGTCTAAAGCTAAGCTAGAAGTGCAAACAACTCTCTGGAATTTCTATTCATCTGTTCATTTGCTATTCCTCTTACCTTGCTCTCATTTTTAAGCACATCTTAGACCTTTTTTTATTATATATCTAATTCTTTATGAAACTAGTAGATCTACAGCTTTCTTCTTGAAACTGTCATGTAGAAGGATACTTGGAAGTTCACAGGACTTTCTATATAGAAATGACCTGAATAGTGCGACAAAAGTACAGGTTGCAAAGCTTTCTCCTATTTATGACCTTGAAAGTTATGAAAAATTAAAAAGTTAAAAAAAACCAAACAAATTAAACATTTGTCTAACCTGGTGTTTAGGCATCTTGTTGCAAGGCTGGATATAAGGTTGTTTTGCAAAACAAATCTGTGAAATACCAGGGAATTTGTCTGGGCTTGGAGATGTATTTTTTGGGCACATGTATGAATGCTGGGTGTTAAGAAAGGTGAAAAAAAAAATCTCAAAACTTTAATTGGAGAGTTGATCTTTCCCACTTTCTGTAAGAAAGCAGTATTAATCATATCTGGCTTGAATCACTGAAATTCTTACATGCACTGGAATTATTATTTTTTTAAATTATTCCTTTGATGAAAGCCTTTATAAATATAGCACATGACTGAGCAATGGAATCGTTTAGACTAGACAAACAATATAGAAAACACTCTAATTTTTCTTTGATATATGCTAGCTCTGACATGACAAGTCATGTCACTCTTGTGACAAGTGTCCTGCCAACATTTTTAGATGGTATTGTCAGCATGTGTTAAGAGTCCTGCAAGGAAGCATGGTATAACTAGCCTCAATGTAAGGCACATATTGATGAGGGTTATTGAGGGTTCTTCAGCCTTTATCTGATTTTTGATGTGAATAATAAGATGGAAATGTCAGTTTTTGAAACAAATTTGGCTCCGGGAGCAGAATAGAATGGGATTTTTAAAACTGTAACAATATGCAAGCTAAAATAAGATAAAATACACATGGGAAAAATATAACAAGGCCTTTGGTCGTAGATGTTAGAAAGTTATTGGCTAGATGCGACAGTATCTCACTGCACATTATCAGCTTATTAATTGCTTGTATATAGATGACTTCTGCTCGTACTAGTAAAACATTAACTTCTCTGCCTGGTTCTGAGTATTACACATTTGAGTTTACTAGACTTCTATTAAAATAGTCTAGTGTCATATTCATGAATGCATTAAAAATATGGACTGGGCAGTGTACTACAAGATTATTGTTTTTTTTCCATATAGTTGTTACAAAGATGTCTTAAATCCAGTAGAGATTTTCTGGTTCACATTCTACTTGCAGCAGAAATCAGTCCAGTCCTTGCCTATCACCAATGTAAAGGTGACTAAAACCTGCCTATGCTCAACCCTCAGAATCTCATTTCTGCTTTTATTTAGCTTCATCTGGGGATAATGGTGTTCATTCACTGGGCTGTTGAAGCAGATCTGAGTACAACCAAAGACTGACCAAATTAGTCTGTGACTCACTATGTTTTATTAAAATTAAATTAACAGCAGGTTTCAGCAGCATCCACATCTAAGAAGTATGACTTCTTCAGCATTCAAAGACTAAATGCTCTGATATGTAAAGTAATGTGTTGTGGTATTTAAGGTCTGGTATCTTTTAGAAATATATTTTTTTTACTCAATTCCAGTTTACTTAGATTCTGTTTCTTAACCTGTATCATGGTATGTATTGCTATATTTACCTTACAGAGATGTTATGAATGTTTTAATTAAAAGTATTAGACAAACATGCTGAAAGCTTTGGACAATAATTGGTGGGAGTAGAGTATAAGATGTTTTGGGGTTTGTTTTAATGGATGTGCCATAGCTAAAAGAAATAGAAGAACTTTCCAGAGATGTCTGGTGAAAGAAAAATGACGATTGATAGCTTCTAAACCCAAACTGTTTTGTAAGAGGTGGCAAGCTGTGAGTGATTTAAAGTAGGATTTAAGTTTCAATACAATATAGAAGAATTTAGATTTACCATGTTAGCAAATTCTATTCTATGATCTACATATTCTTTTTAAGATGAGAGTAAGTATGAGTCTGGATTGTCTCCTGCTGAGCTAGTTTCTTCTGTGGTGGTGTTCAATGCCTACAGGTATTTATTCAACACCACTAAATTAATCTACAGGAAGAGCAAGATTAGTTAGACTAAGGAGGACTGGTGTGGGGATAGCTTCATGCACAACTATTATTTAACTAAGGGCTTTGTTCTTAAACTAATTAATCACCATTTGGACACATTTCCTGTGGCTCTGTTTTAAAAAGTAGTGCAGAATGAATTTTTATTCTATTGCTGTTCATTTTTCCTGTCTTTGTTTATTTTGCCTATTTTAGAAACTGCCTCTGCCCAGGTTTTGAAATGATATTAAGAGGATGCAATTACACTACATCCCTGCAGATCAGGATTAGAAAGCCACTTGTGCTTAAGATGTACTTGATTTCAGTATTACGAATACTAGGATTTCTTTTTCTTCATACTTCTTTGCCAGAGCTGTTCTGTATAGTGCACTTTCAAGTGCTGTAATTGTTGGTGTTGCATCTATTCACTTTTAAAAGCATCCTATGGTGCAACTGCGGAAGGCAGGAAATGGAAAGGCTGAACAGTCAGGGAAGACTAGGATCTGCAGTAATTTAGAAGACAAGTACTAGGTGTGGTGGCTCCTTCTAGGTTATAAATTCCACAGGAAATAGGATCTGTTGACTTGAGAGAAGACTAGATTCCACCCAGAAGGCAGCTAATAGAACCCAGGGAGTCTCCATCTCCTCCTGAAGTAGTTTATCTCCACTCTGGTATTTGGCAGTAAGGGGTCTCTACCACTGGTTGCGCCTGCCAGTTCCAAGATCTGTGAAAGGATGTCATATCAAATTAGAGAAATACTGATTTTTAACAGAGATCAGTGACTTTCCAGACAAAACAAAAATTCAGGTACAGACTGTGTGTATGTTCAGAAGTAGGCTGGTGAAACAGCAATCCATGTGAAGATTCATGAATCAAACAGAAACTTGGATTATGCTTTCAATAAGTGAGAATGGCACCAAATCACAGAAGGAAACAAAGTCCTTCTAACTGCAATTTTAGTTGCAGTAATTTATGTACAGAAATGTGAAAACTCTGCTTTAAGGATGAGTACTAAGCACAAAGTACACACAGTAGGCAGGACCCTATGCCAAAATCAGATTGACAGTGAATGAAAGAATCAGGACTTTATAAGAAGAAAATATAAAATTTGAAGTTTGAGAAGTTTGCAAGTTTTTGCTCCAGGAAATAGTGTTGCCTACAGTCTTTAATGGAACTTCATGCCAGAGTAAGATTCCTAAGGTCTAAGTTGCCAGATAATCTTCCCTGAGCTAGAGACATTTGTTTATAGTGCCTGGCACAATATGAGAACTGTCTTGGAAATGTAAATAGTGTAAGAAGAGGAA